>RJVU01007774.1:745659-757587 GCA_003731715.1 Anabarilius grahami | reverse complement strand
TGAACCACTGTACTCACATGAACTGATTTAAATATGTTTTTAGTACATTAATGGATCTTGAGAGAGGAAATGTCATTGCTGGCTATGCAGGAGCCATCGGATTTCAACTAAAATATCTCAATTTGTGTTCTGAAGATGAACGAAGGTCTTACGGGTGTGGAACGGCATGAGCGTGAGTAATTAATGACAGAAGTTTCATTTTTGGGTGAACTAACCCCTTTAAGTATTTGACATAAAAGACAACAAAGATACATTTGATAAGGTAATTATAAAAACCGCCCTTAAAATGTTTTTTTTTAAAAATGCCCCAGAAAAAGCCTCAATATTGAGCCTTTATGGAATTTCTGACCCTCCACACAAACATAAACAAAATAAAAGGAAAAAAAGAAGATATCTATGACAAATTTCAGTCAGGATTCAGGCAAAGAAACTGCGCTTGTTAAAATTACCAATGCTTTTAACTTCTGACCAAGGCTGTATCTCAATACTAGTTTTACTTGATCGTAGTGCTGCGTTTGACACTATAGATCATAAAATACTCTTAGATCGACTACAAAGTTACACTGATATACAGGGACAGGCTTTAGGGATCGTAGCTATCAGACAGTTACCATTTTATTTGAACTGAGAATTAATCAAGTTAACTACATCAGTAAATTATGGAGTGCCTCAAGGGTCTGTGTTAGGCCCTCTGCTATTTTCAAGGTATATGCTGCCACTTGGTAATATTATAAAAAATCATGGAATTATTTTCCACTGTTATGCTGATACTCAGTTATATATTAAGTAAATATCAGTATATATTAAGTTGTCAGTGTGTTAAAATATTGGATGACCAGAATTTTGATTCTATTAAATTCAGATAAGACCAAAATTCACCAAAAACCTGAATCTCAATTTGCATTTAGAAGGATGTACGGTTACTTCATCCTCTACAGTTAAAGACCTGGGTGTTATATTAGACAGCAACTGTCTTTCAAAAATCATATTTCATATGTTACAAAAACAGCCTTCCACCTCAGAAACATTGCTAAGATACAGAACATGTTGCAGAAAAGTTAGTTCATGCATTCATGACGTCTCGACTAGATTACTGTAATGCATTACTATAAGGTTGTCCTGCTTCCTCAATAAACAAGCTACAATTAGTCCAAAATGCAGCTGCTAGAGTTCTTACCAGGCCAAGAAAATATGATCATATAACACCAATTTTATCATTTCTACCTGCTAAGTTCCGTATCAATTATAAAGTATTGCTACTACTGACCTGTAAGTCCCTAAATAGTTTAGCTCCCATGTATTTAACCGATCCTCTATCACCCTACAATCCATCATGCTCTTTAAGATCACAAAACTCTGGACTTCTGGTTGTACCTAGGATATCTGAGTCCACTAAAGGAGGGAGATTCTACAGAATTCTAACATCAGTAAATTATGGAGTGCCTCAAGGATCTGTGTTAGGCCCTCTGCTATTTTCAATATGCTGCCACTTGGTGATATTATAAGAAAACATGGAATTATTTTCCATTTATGATGATAATCAGTTATATATTTAATCATGACCAGATGTTTTCACATTTGGCTCCTAAAGAATAGCCTTCCTGATAATGTTCGGGACTCAGACTCGCTCGCCCCGTTTAAATCTAGACTAAAGACACAGTTCAAGCATTCACATGATGCATCTCATAACCTTGTACTCCAGTTATATCAGACCAAAAGCACATGATTAGGCTTATCTTTTGCTTGAAATGTCACGAATAGCATCTACGCCAATCATTTTCCATTTGTTTTTCTGTACGCCAGCTCCAGTTTGGATGACCCAACCCCTGTGAAGAGACGACGCCGATCCCTGCCAGGACTTCAGATGACGCCAATTCTGAATCAACGTACACCACTGCCAAATTTTCTATATATTGTAATCATTATGATCACAACTTGTAATAATTGCTTTAATGAGCTCATTGTTTCTGCCTAAATGAAAACATGATGTTAGCCAACTGCATGATTTGTATTATCTACCTCTGATAACAGATTACTCTAAATTGTAATGTTGACATGCATTTTCTGTTAAGCTTCTTTGAAATTATATGTATTGTGATATGTATATGAATAAATGTAAAAAATTGCAACACACTGCTGCATTCAGAACTAAACTTAGAATATATCCAATGTGTTGTGGCCATTTCTTTAAATTTGCCATGCTCAAGCTCATATCTGTGAAAGATGATTAAACATGTTTCGAATCTGATCTAATGTTTAAACTCGAGTTGAATTCAATGGAACTCAGCAGCCGCTTGCTTCTTTAGTACCTCAATCTAATAGAAAAGCCATTTGAGAAATGAATCCACTTACGCGGGTCACCAGAGGCACTGGATCTCAAGATGAATGAAATTCTTCAAGTGTTATGAAAAGGCCAGTGATTAATGGGCACAGCGGCAACAGATTGGCAGCGTTTGACGGCCACGAGCGCGTGTTGAGCGTGATGGACACGAGTCTCAGCAGCAGCTGGATTAATAACAGCAGCACAGTTAATCAAGTTAGTGAGAGCGTGTTGTCAGGTTCAGCGATCTGCTCATTCAGCTCATCCTGAATTACACACAGCGATTGTGTTTCTGACGCCAGCTGATGAATTTCAATCAGCACAGGTATGGTGTCGCCTCCGCGCTCATTAGTGAAATTCCATTCTACCGAGTAATTACTGAAGATCTGAGCTGATGGAGGAACAGTGAGAAGTGATGAAGTCACTGCAGAGCGTGACCGCCGTCTTATTCACTCAGTTTTATTTAAGAATAATGACGTGTGTATGCTCAAATTCAACTGCATGTTGATGCACATGTTTACCCCATTCAGACTAATGGATTTTGAATGCAATTTTCAAAAAAGACAAACAGATGCAAGGAGTATTTGTGTGCGGGTGGTTCCAGTCCAAAATCAAAAAAAAAATTAAATACATTTGTCAACACACCCAAAGAGTTTTAGCGTTTAATGAGATTCGCATCACACGTTCATTTAAATGTCAGCTTTTTGTGAAAGTGACTTTCCGGATCACAGGTGTTTCTCTGAAGGACGACAGAAATCATCATCTGAGTCACAAAATGCACTTCAAACGCAGAGATAAAGAGCGGTTTAGACCCAATGCTGATGGTCTGAATTAATTTGATTCTTTGAGCTTCAGAATATGTGAAAGACTGAATCGATGCAGGACAGTAAAAGGCATTTTTAAAGTATGTTTTTGCTTTGGTTCATTATTCAGAGTCATATAATTAGCCTAAAGACATTGCAGAAATGATTACAGGGAAACATAACGTTTTATTATAAGTAATAATGGCTATTTGTGTGGGCTTGGTCTTTTTTTCTTCTTCTCCTACAACTTTGTTCCTGCAACTTTGTTTCTGTGCAACTTCTTTATGCAACTCTGTTTTCAACTTTGTTTCTCCTGCAACTTAATTTCAACTTTGTTTCGACTTTGTTTCAACTTTGTTTCGACTTTGTTTCTCCTGCAACTTTGTTTCAACTTTGTTTCTCCAGCAACTTTGTTTCAACTTTGTTCCTCCTGCAACTTTGTTTCAACTTTGTTTCGACTTTGTTTCAACTTTGTTTCGACTTTGTTTCAACTTTGTTTCGACTTTGTTTCTCCTGCAACTTTGTTTCAACTTTGTTTCTCCTGCAACTTTGTTTCGACTTTGTTTCGACTTTGTTTCGACTTTGTTTCGACTTTGTTTCGACTGCAACTTTGTTCAACTTTGTGTTTCTCTGAAACTTCTCCATGCAACTTTGTTTCAACTTTGTGTTTCTTTTGCAACTTTGTTTCTCCTGCAACATTTTCAACTTTGTTATTCCTGCAACTTTGTTTCTCCTGCAACTTTGTTTCGACTTTGTTTCTCCTGCAACTTTGTTTCGACTTTGTTTCGACTTTGTTTCGACTTTGTTTCGACTTTATTTCTCCTGCAACTTTGTTTCGACTTTGTGTTTCTCTGAAACTTCTCCATGCAACTTTGTTTCAACTTTGTGTTTCTTTTGCAACTTTGTTTCTCCTGCAACATTTTCAACTTTGTTATTCCTGCAACTTTGTTTCTCCTGCAACTTTGTTTCGACTTTGTTTCGACTTTGTTTCTCCTGCAACTTTGTTTCGACTTTTTTTCTCCTGCAACTTTGTTTCGACTTTGTTTCTCCTGCAACTTTGTTTCGACTTTGTTTCTCCTGCAACTTTGTTTCGACTTTGTTTCTCCTGCAACTTTGTTTCGACTTTGTTTTGACTTTGTTTCTCCTGCAACTTTGTTTCGACTTTGTTTCTCCTGCAACTTTGTTTCGACTTTGTTTCTCCTGCAACTTTGTTTCGACTTTGTTTCGACTTTGTTTCGACTGCAACTTTGTTTCGACTTTGTTTCGACTTTGTTTCAACTTTGTTTCTCCGGCAACTTATTTCAACTTTGTTTCGACTTTGTTTCGACTTTGTTTCTCCTGCAACTTTGTTTCGACTTTGTTTCGACTTTGTTTCGACTTTGTTTCGACTTTGTTTCTCCTGCAACTTTTTTCAACTTTGTGTTTCTCTGAAACTTCTCCATGCAACTTCGTTTCAACTTTGTATTTCTTTTGCAACTTTGTTTCTCCTGCAACATTTTCAACTGTTATTCCTGCAACTTTGTTTCCCCTGCAACATTTTGTTTCTCCAGCTTTTTATTTCTGAAGCTTTATTTCTTCAAACTTTATTTGCTGTTAAACTAGTGAGTATTTCAATCACTTAAGTTTGTTGTGACATGAACTGAGGCTTCAAGAAACATTAAACAAATTGGAAAGCCATTATCTTAGAGGTGTTGTGGAATCACATCATCCACTACAGACCCAAACTAATAAAGGCCTAAAACAACAAAAAGCCCAGAAGAGACTGGAGCTGAAATGAGGAAACATTATGAACATGAAACACAGTTTTATTAAATGATCATAGCAGTTGAGTTCAGTTGGAATTTTGCTTGGTTCATCATAAAAAAAATGATATATCAGGATCTCAACTTGAAGCATACTGTACAATTATCATGACTCACAGGAAGAAGAGCTGGAGTCCACTGAACTTCAACTCGCGTGTTAGAGTTTTGATCATGTGACTATCAGCAACAGCACTAATGAAGAGTGAGTTAAACAGCATTAATAGATGCCCTCTCCATCAGGATGCATCCTGCATCATTAACTTTAAGGACTCGTGCGGCATGTGTCTCATTCCCACAGATTTACGGTCTCTGTTCACATGGATGAGAGAAAAATGAGAAACGGTTAGCGATGTGTTCAGATCTGAGAGTAAATATGAGCTCTACACGCATCATTGCAACCACATGTACCGCGACTGACACCTGTGACGACAGAGCGATGATGATGATGATCACGGTGAGGATGAAGATGAAACAGGTCAAGATATTTTACAACTAAAAGAGACGTCTCAGAAACTTCTACAGTTCTGCATCATGAGAATGACGATGATTTCATCATTTTCTAATGTTTTACTGTGGACAAGAAACTTTTGGACAATGCTAGTGTGGACGGAGAGCGTTTCAAAACACAAACACAGGGTTGAAATGCATCTGGATCAGTGCAGCCCGAATCATCTGAAGCTCACATTAACGTACTGAAGAACATCATCTTATGGCAGGACATTCTCATTCTAGATTGGACAAAAGTTCTAGATTTCTGGTCTGTTTATCCAAAAGACTGAAAATAAGTAATCCATCACATTTAAATGTGCATATCTGCTAAAACTGGACTAAAAGACACCCGTCCTCTGGACTCTGATGGGGGTTTTAACTGTTTTCAGTTCAGGTCCGACGGGTGTTTGTGTCAGCCGTGCAGCAGCTCAACAGAGGCTCTTTGTGTTGAGGAATGCGCTTCTCATGCGGGTGAGCGCAGGCCGGCCACGTCCATCTGGTGGCCTTTTGTCAAACTATCTCACTCTCTGTTTGCAGAGAAAGGAGCTCATTAGTATGCGTCTCACACCTGTCAATCCACACATGTGTGACACCCCCTCTGCTGTAGCTCCACCCTTCATCATGTGTGTCCCTAGCCGTTACACACGCAGGGACGGTTCGGATGGGCTTTTCCAGAACTTTCTGCGTTTTTCTCAGCTGTTCTGGTGTCAGTAACAGGTCTAGCGTCTCTGTTCTCATGACGGGACACTCAGAGGCTCATATGGGGGTTTGGGTTGCTATGGCGCGCTGCGGTCGGCGTCTGTGGAATGTGGACAATGTCCCGCATGCACATACAGAGACACTAACACCAGCTTAATGCTCAGCTGTGTGTGTGTGTGTGTGTGTGTGTCACATCACGACCACTGCAACACACAGCAACTTCAGTCAAATATTGCAATGAATTACTGGGGTCTGAATCTGCTCGAGCTGAACACAATCTGAGACTGAAATCATGAACTAAATACATAATTAATTAGTGTACAGCAGATCAATGTGGATTATGCAGCTTTACACAAGATAAACAATGAGATCAGCGTTTTGTGTTTTTATATGCACAGCACCTTATCAGGATTGGGTTTCTCTGCAACTTCGTTTCTCTGCAAAACTTCAACTTCTTCTCCTGCAACTTTGTATTTCTCTGCAATTTTGTTTCAACTTTGTTTCTCTTTGCAAATTTTGTTTCTCCTGCAACTTTGTGTTTCTCTGCAAAATTTCTACTTTTTCTCCTGAAACAGTTTCTCTCTGCAACTTTGTTTCAACTTTGTTTCTCTGCAATTTTGTTTCAACTTTTTCTCCTGCAACCAGTGGTGTATAAAGTACTCAAAAACCATACTTGAGTAAAAGTATAGATATCTTACCAGAAAATGACTTTGGTAGAAGTTAAAGTAACTGTTTAGAATGTTACTTGAGTAAAAGTTTTAAAGTATGTGATATTTTTTGTACTTAAGTATGAAAAGTATTTTTTTTTATATTAAACATACTTAAGTATTGAAAGTAAAAGTACAAGTACATGTAAAATACAAAAGGAGCAAAAAAAATATTTAAAATTGTTCTATACACAGTTTGAGCAGCAAGATTGTGTTCAATTTTAACTCTTTCTTACATTTTGTTTCTTTTGAATTAAAAAGCAGTCATGCTTAAAAATTACCATCTTTACACACACAGGCATAGCATGGGTCTATTACATGTATACTTTCACACATTATTTGCCTCTATTTTAGAAAACTTGATTATCTAATGAAAATATGTGTTACAGTGCCGATAAAAAAAGAACTGAAATCGAATGCATTTCTGATAAATGTTTCTGTCGCTGCATGATGAGAATACAGTTTAAATATGCAACTTCGCTGGATAATGAATGCATAACAGCGAACAAATGGATATAAACTGATGCAAATGAATGGAAACAATCGTGACATTAAACAGCTGGTGTTTTTCTCACATGTTTTAACCGCTTGAGGGACTAATGTTAGCATCCTCTCAGCCTCGACGGCAAACATACTGATGTTCTCCACTGATGCAGCATCTACTCAACAAACTAATTACTTTATAATGATATGAAAACATGTACTGTAGTGTACACTGTATAACATACCGTTTTGTTGTCCATTTTAAATGTGTTTTTGAAGTGTCCCACTCTGTGCAGCGCAGCCTCACGTCAAGTGTCAAAACAAACTCTACGAGGCATCAGTGATAGTTTTATTTCGCCTCTAGAGGTCGCTCTCGTACTGTATAATGACAGCGCATATTCTCAGCCGCTCCAGCAACGGACGCAACCCGGAAAATGAAATCAACCGCGGTTGTGCGAGCACTTGCTTGCAGTCTGTGTTCTTCCGCCTTTATTTTGTAGTAAGTAACGAAAATGCTTTGGGAAAATTTATCAGAGTAAAAGTATACATTTTATTTAGGAAATGTAGTGGAGTAAAAGTAAAAGTTGACAGAAATATAAAAACTCAAGTAAAGTACAGATTCTCCCAAAAAATACTTAAGTACTGTTACAAAGTATTATTACTTCGTTACATTACACCACTGCCTGCAACTTTGTTTCTCCTGCAAAATTTCTACTTTTTCTCCTGAAACAGTTTCTCTCTGCAACTTTGTTTCAACTTTGTTTCTCTGCAATTTTGTTTCAACTTTTTCTCCTGCAACCAGTGGTGTATAAAGTACTCAAAAACCATACTTGAGTAAAAGTATAGATATCTTACCAGAAAATGACTTTGGTAGAAGTTAAAGTAACTGTTTAGAATGTTACTTGAGTAAAAGTTTTAAAGTATGTGATATTTTTTGTACTTAAGTATGAAAAGTATTTTTTTTTATATTAAACATACTTAAGTATTGAAAGTAAAAGTACAAGTACATGTAAAATACAAAAGGAGCAAAAAAAATATTTAAAATTGTTCTATACACAGTTTGAGCAGCAAGATTGTGTTCAATTTTAACTCTTTCTTACATTTTGTTTCTTTTGAATTAAAAAGCAGTCATGCTTAAAAATTACCGTCTTTACACACAAAGGCATAGCATGGGTCTATTACATGTATACTTTCACACATTATTTGCCTCTATTTTAGAAAACTTGATTATCTAATGAAAATATGTGTTACAGTGCCGATAAAAAAAGAACTGAAATCGAATGCATTTCTGATAAATGTTTCTGTCGCTGCATGATGAGAATACAGTTTAAATATGCAACTTCGCTGGATAATGAATGCATAACAGCGAACAAATGGATATAAACTGATGCAAATGAATGGTAACAATCATGACATTCAACAGTTGTTGTTTTTTCACATTGTTTTATCCGCTTGAGGTACTAATGTTAGCATCCTCTCAGCCTCGACGGCGAACATACTGCTGTTCTCCACTAATGCAGCATCTACTCAACAAACTAATTACTTTATAATGATATGAAAACATATACTGTAGTGTACACTGTATAACATACCGTTTTGTTGTCCATTTTAAATGTGTTTTTGAAGTGTCCCGCTCTGTACAGCACTCAGCCTCACGTCAAGTGTCAAAACAAACTCTACGAGGCATCAGTGATAGTTTTATTTCGCCTCTAGAGGTCGCTCTCGTACTGTATAATGACAGCGCATATTCTCAGCCGCTCCAGCAACGGACGCAACCCGGAAAATGAAATCAACCGCGGTTGTGCGAGCACTTGCTTGCAGTCTGTGTTCTTCCGCCTTTATTTTGTAGTAAGTAACGAAAATGCTTTGGGAAAATTTATCAGAGTAAAAGTATACATTTTATTTAGGAAATGTAGTGGAGTAAAAGTAAAAGTTGACAGAAATATAAAAACTCAAGTAAAGTACAGATTCTCCCAAAAAATACTTAAGTACTGTTACAAAGTATTATTACTTCGTTACATTACACCACTGCCTGCAACTTTGTTTCTCCTGCAAAATTTCTACTTTTTCTCCTGAAACAGTTTCTCTCCGCAACTTTGTTTCAACTCTGTAACTTTGCGTTTCAATTTTGTTTTAACTTCGTTTCTCTCTGCAACTTCGTTTCAACTTTGTTTCTCCTAAAACTGTTTCTCTGCAACTTTGTTTCTGCAGCTTTATTTCGTCAAACTTTATTTTCAATCACTTAATTTTGTAGTGACCTGAACTGAGGATTCAAGAAACGGAAAACAAATTGGAGAAAATCTCCAAAGAAAGCTGTTTTCTTAGAGGTGTTGTGGAATCACATCATCCAATACAGACCCAAACTAATAAAGGCCCAAAACAACAAAAAGCCCAGAAGAGACTGGAGCTGAAAGGAGGAAACATTATATTACAATACTTAAGGAGAAAAAGAAAAGATTCTAGAGAGAACCCAGGTGAAAAAAAGTACATTTCTATAATATACTTAAAGTGCTCTATTTTCGCGCACTAATTTTGTACTTAACATACTAAAGAAATTTCTTTAGTACTTCTTAAGATAATCTTAAGAACATCTAAGTGAACTCAACAGTGCTATTTTGAGACAGCATGAAATATGAACTAAAATGTGCTTTTAATATACTATCTCTATTTAAAAAATATATTTAGCTATCACTTGTAGTACACTGAGTTCAAATGTACTATAAGTAGTATCTAAATACATTTTTTAAATACAGAGATATTATATTAAATCACATTTTAGTTCATATTTCATGCGGTCTCAAAACAGCACAGTTGAGTACACTTAGATGTTCTTAAGATTATCTTAACATACTAAAAATTTTTCTTTAGTACTTCTTAAGTATAAAATTAGTGCACGAAAATAGAGCACTTTAAGTATATTAAAGAAATGTACTTTTTTTTTCACCTGGGAAGAGCTGCGATCTGACGGACGCTGATCCACAACAACAGCTTTCAAACCAGCTTCAGCAATCAGCGTTCTCATTGGTGCTGGGAGAGTGGGCGGAGTCTAACCCAATCAATCAATGAGAGTGTGATCAGGTGTCTCACCACATGACTCGTCTTTAATCTCTGGCCAAAACAAACGAGCACGTTCATCATCAACCAGCTATAGGATTATTAAATCAATAAAGATATCTTATGATTATTTGTTGCATCTCAAAATTCGCCCAGACTGTAGATGATCACGCATGAACTGCACGTTCACAAACTAACACTATTAATTGTAAGAATTTCAATCTAGAAGGTCCTGTTATGATAACACAAATGCAAAATGTGAATTTGCACGAAGGAGGTCGGAGCACTAAAACAGAGCGAGCGTCTGCTCTCTGACTTCAGAACATGTGTTCGTTTACGTCCATATGCTGCTGAATCGGCTCGCTGGAATGGGCTGCTGGTTACCATGCCAACAATCTGGTCAATCTTCAGTTTAACAGTCTCTGCTAATAACAGGCCAAATCTTTAAATAGCAAACTCACCTGGCAGCGACATAGAGAGTCCGATTCATGATGACGATCAGCTGGATGTCCAGTTTGTGTCGTTGCGTGTTGTTCCTTCCCGGTTTGTGTCCCACGAACGCTGGATATTGTTTGGTATCTGACAGGGAAGGAAGTCAAAGAAAGATTAACGTCAAAGTTTAATTTCGCAGCGAGACGTTTCATGCCAAATGATCAGTTCATGAAAGAGCCTGTGAAATCCACACGGGACGCCTGTGTCTGCTCCTTCCTTTGAACTTCTGAAGACATCGAGCGTTCAGACTGGATCATGAATCCAAACGCTTTGAACTGAAACATTTACTTGAAGGAGTTCATTTATCAGCACTCTCACATGTTCAGGCTTCCCTGATGATCATGGTCATGTGACAAATATTTCATCTTTTTTAGTGAGATTCTTTTGAATGATTGATTTGATCTGATTTATTGATTTGATGATTTTTCATCACGCGAAACAAACTCTTTAAAAAAAGCAACGTTTTAGTCTTCGGTTCTTAAAGGAATCATGTTTTTCTTAGCTTTATTGTACAAACACATTCTGTATGATTGGTTTAGGGTTAGAGGAGAGAATATAATGTTTGTAGAGTATCAAAAGCATCTCGTCTATGGAAAGTGCCCATAAAACATGAAAATCCAATGTTGTGTGTGTGTGTGTGTGTGAGAGAGAGAGAGAGTGTTGTGTTGTGTGTGTTTGAGAGTGTTTGTGTGTGTGTGTGTGTATATATATATATATTGTGTCTCGAGAGTGTGTTTGTGTATATATTGTGTCTCAGGTGTGTGTGTGTGAGAGAGAGAGAGAGTGAGTGTGTGTGTATTGTCTCAGGTGTGTATGTGTGTTGTGTCGTGTCTCAGGTGTGTGTGTGTGTGCGTGCGTGTGTATTGTGTCCCATGTGTGTTGTGTCTCAGGTGTGTGTGTGTGTGTGTTTCAGAGTGTTTGTGTATATATATATATTGTGTCTCAGGTGTGTGTGTGTGTGTGTATGTGTTGTGTCTCAGGTGTGTGTGTGTGTGTGTTTTGTCTCAGGTGTGTGTGTGTGTGTTGTGTCTCAGGTGTGTGTGTGTGTGTTGTGTCTCAGGTGTGTGTGTGTGTGTTGT
>RJVU01007774.1:701520-744511 GCA_003731715.1 Anabarilius grahami | reverse complement strand
GTGTGTGTGTGTGTTGTGTCTCAGGTGTGTGTGTGTGTGTGTGTTGTGTCTCAGGTGTGTGTGTGTGTGTGTTGTGTCTCAGGTGTGTGTGTGTGTGTGTGTGCAGCCTGACAGGCAAAACAAAAGCTCTCTGAAGTCACACAGACTCGGTTCAAACAACATTTACAGTTTCTCTGGGCACCAGAATCACATTTCACAGAACGAGTGTGAGAAAAAGATGAGAACAAGCAGAGACAAAACGAGGAGGTGAGACGCAGTTACTCACAGTTGCCATGTGAAATACTGATCGGCTCGGTGTCTTCTGGGAAAGCGGCTCCAGCCGTCTGCAGCACCGTGAGATACAGCAACAAGACCTGCGACCGCATGTTTGACTGCGTCCCGCACGATCACTTCTGAACTTCAGCCTGCGGGACGAGAAACACACACCTAATCAGACGCAGATCACTTTAATTGGCTTAGCGGAATATGCGTCAGATCGATCGCGGCGCTGAGCATCATGGGTAAGGAACTGCTGACACGGATCTCGTCCAATAAGAGAAATGAGCAGCGGACGGACTGATATACGGACGCTCTTCATTACTGCAGCGCTCTGATTTACACCCTGACCTCTGACCTCGCGCGCTCTCATGGGCGCCCGAGTTTCCTTGTGCAACAAATTACTCCACAAATCACTGCGGATCCCAGATCTCTCGATTTAATATCACTGACAAAAGGTCAGACTTTTGTACGCAAATGTCACCATGAATTCGTATTGTTATGGAATATTGCAGTGTTTATTCTAAATTAATTATCTGAAGTTTTTAAATCCATGTTCCTCGTAATATCTTCCCCTCCCTCTTGCAGCATCTTTTCTCTGATGACGAGGGCGGGGCAACCTGTCACTCACATGAGATCCACCAATAGCAAACCACAACCATCCAATCAAAATCAAGCCTCGCCCTACATTTGTTCTTGTTTGCAAAGCAGTTTCACTTGCATAATAGGAGAAAGATGAGTGCAACTTCCCTTTCATGATGACTTTAAAACTCTAACACAACCATCTTTGTGGCAAGACACAGATTAAAATGTCGCAAATGTGTGTTCCTAATTGACAGAAACACCATGACATCAGATTAAACCCAATAAACACATCACACACACACTCAAACGGTGTCCAGATTGATGATTGACAGCTCTAATGAAACATCAACCGCCGCAAACCTCCAGAGGAGCGTCAAAACCGAGCGACAGGCCTGTAATTAATTAAAGCAGTGCTCGACGAGCTGCCCTGTAATTGAAATGCCAGGAAATGATGTTTGTGCCCCTCCTACAGAGAAAGTCACTCGTGTTAATAAACTAGAGGCTGGTAAACATGATATCGACCAGCGCAGATGAATGAAACGAACGCAGGAGTCATTTCTGTGAGGCAGATTTTACTAGGAAAGGGCCGAACGCGGAGACAATTCATCTGTTCTTCTTCACGTGCTGCTGAATAAATAACTCCTGCTGCTTCTGTCACACAAATCATTCATGAAGGAGCCCGACGACAGCGTTTAAATATCACAACCTTTTCCATTCCTGCCAATCAGCGGAGAGTGACGGATCAACATGACGGACAGAATCATCCGCACAAAAACACTGAGAGAATCACGTCAGTTAAAATATAGTGGCGTCTGAAGAGTGTTTCACATAAAAAACAAAACAGAATTTGGTATAAAAAAAAAAAAAAAAGTAAAGTGTATTTCATTGGGCTATACAGTATATGCAGCTGCTATTTATCGAAGCTTGTTTCCGCCATTAAATAAAAGATTGCGACTTTATAACTCGCAATTCTGACTTTATATCTCACAATTCTGACTTTATATCTCAATTCTGACTTTATATCTCAATTCTGACTTTATATCACGCAATTCTGACTTTATATCTCAATTCTGACTTTATATCTCGATTCTGACTTTATATCTCAATTCTGACTTTATATCACGCAATTCTGACTTTATATCTCAATTCTGACTTTATATCTCAATTCTGACTTTATATCTCGCAATTTTGACTTTAAATCTCGCAATTCTGACTTTATAACTCGCAATTCTGACTTTATAACTCGCAATTCTGACTTTATAACTCGCAATTCTGACTTTATAACACGGAATTGCGAGTTCAAATCTTTTTTTTCTCAGAATTGTGAGATAAATACCTTTTTTATTTCTTTATTTAGTGGCAGAAACAAGCTTCCACAGTTATTAGATCAATCAGATGACAGAAAAACATCCATCTGCTTCATAAACATGCGGCCAATGGCAACTGTATAGTTGAGAGAAAGATGCGCAGAAGCAATCGCTCTGAATAATCGAGATCTGTTACACAGAGGCTTCAAACTCAAATTAGTATCAAAATTAAATGAACTGCGGTTCAAATTGCACACAACAGAAGTGAAGTTGTGTTTTTCCCACTCATTCACAGTCCTCGACTCTCTGGTTTGCGGTTTCAGCAGGAGAAAAACACCACGAACACTGCGACAGACATCCTCGTGTGATGATGTCTGATCATTGATTGATTGAAGCATCTCATGCGCAGCACGCTAAAGCTAATGTTTGGGAAGACACACGGACCTGCGCATCGTTACAGCTCCTCTTAATTGGATACAATGCTTTAAAGACTGGCAGTCACTCACCCTCATCTCAGTTAAGCCTCGCTAATCAGCAGCTCAGCGGACGAGAACAACACGAGCAGAACCATAAACTCCCTCGACGCGCTTACAGACACATTCAGAAACTACAACCTGATGTTTCATCAGACGAGAAGGTCTCGCACTGAAAGACAGCCATATCAGACACTAATTACTTATAATAAAATGTTAATGTTAACTGAAAAAGTATATAAAAAAACCTTAACCCAGCTAACAAAAATATGCTCAAGGAATGTTTTGCTACAATTAATGTTATTTCTGAATTTTCTCTGAATGTTCAATACGTTTTTTTAAATGTCTGAAATGAAAACTCAAAACTATTAAAGGGGTCATGACATGAGAAATCAAATTTGAAATATAAGAGGTCTTTGTACCATTAAAACATCCTGCAAGTTTCATAGCTTAAAACGTACTTAATCAAGCGCCAAAAATGGCTCATTTTGATATTGTGGGATCTATGATGTCACACGGGCAAATAAATTTGCATATGCCCGCCTCCAGTGCAAGACATCAACGAATAGTTATACATCATCACATCATAGGCCCCCGCCCACTGGCATTCAGTCACTTAACAGCTGACATTTAACCTTCACTGGATGTGAGCGTCGCGTCAAAAGCAAATAGAAATCATTATAATAACTGATGCTGTCTACACTGAGACAATATACAGATGTTTGTTCAGTTTCTGACATACTCCACGCGCTTGAGTATATGGATAATGTTTTCAAAACACTTACTCGCATGCAATAGCGAGTTGGCGTTGATACTGTTTCCTATGCAGTGACGTTAGCCAATCATAACAGTGGGCGTTTACTGACAAGCCTTAAAGGAGCCATGTCTTAAAAACTGATCATTTCAGACAGATGGTCAGATTAATCAGGGTAGAAAATAATTGTTTTTCTGCATATGTATACATCCTGAACATCAATGAACATATTAAAATAATAAAAAGACTTTAAAATAACTATAGTATCTCAATGATGCTAAAATAACACACGTTCACACAGGAGCTTCACTCTCATATTTCTCTTTCTCCCGAGGGATTTCCACAGCGACGGCTGTTCAATATCTCATTTCTTTACTGCGTCAGAAGACGTTTGTGATGAGACACTCCTGATATCAGCTGTGTCATGTAATTTTTCTAATGGAGATTTCTCATTAATTTATCGTCTGGCATCATAGATCACAGGTCTGCGTTTCTTTCAAAGGTTACGCTCAGAGTCATTGTCTCAATGCGGGAGAAAAGCATCTAAATTGAATTGTTGGGTTACGTGAGCCGCATACAGAGTTTACGGAGCAGCTCCGCTCGTTCATTAGAGCCTGTAATTTAATTTTACTCTTAGAATAATTGGTGCTAATTTGAGGCGCTCATGAGGAGAATATAGAAAGTGACGTAAAGAGACGGCGAGACGGAGAAAACAACAACAACAATAGCAGGAATCATTATTCAGGATGGAGGGAAATGATGCACCGTCTCCAGAGGAACATGTTGCTGCTCAAAACCAGTTTATACGGCACTCATCGTTCAAAGTGCTTTACATGGAGAAGAATCAATAAACATATATAGAAAAGGGCTCAGGAGACATGGATGAGATCTGAGTTATTCTCAAAGATCCCTTTTCCAGGATGATATTGAACTCATATTGGATTTTTATTGCAAACTTCACTGGATGACAAAATTATAGTTAATCTAACCTAATTAAACTGCTACAAACACAAAATCAAGGTGTTTTTGTTTGTACCATACAACGCTGCAGAGATTAAGTATTTTTGTAGGCCAAAATCCGAAAAAACAAGTTGCATTTTAGCACTTTCATAAACTTTTGTTGGTCTCAGAGCTCATTTTCTGCATTAATCCAAAAAAGCCAATGGAAAAATCCTGTTGGGTTTTTGTCGAGGGAGCCAGGGTGATGCTACAACCTATGAAAATACTGTTGTTTTACTAAAGTGGACCTCTTTAGTAAAGATGTAATATCAGTCTCTGGTGTCTCCAGAATGTGTCTGTGAAGTTTCAGCTCAAAATACCCCACAGATAATTTATTATAGCTTGTCAAATTTGCCCCTATTTGGGTGTGAGCAAAAACATGCCGTTTTTGCATGTGTCCCTTTANATTATAGTTAATCTAACCTAATTAAACTGCTACAAACACAAAATCAAGGTGTTTTTGTTTGTACCATACAACGCTGCAGAGATTAAGTATTTTTGTAGGCCAAAATCCGAAAAAACAAGTTGCATTTTAGCACTTTCATAAACTTTTGTTGGTCTCAGAGCTCATTTTCTGCATTAATCCAAAAAAGCCAATGGAAAAATCCTGTTGGGTTTTTGTCGAGGGAGCCAGGGTGATGCTACAACCTATGAAAATACTGTTGTTTTACTAAAGAGGACCTCTTTAGTAAAGATGTAATATCAGTCTCTGGTGTCTCCAGAATGTGTGTGTGAAGTTTCAGCTCAAAATACCCCACAGGTCATTTATTATAGCTTGTCAAATTTGCCCCTATTTGGGTGTGAGCAAAAACATGCAGTTTTTGCATGTGTCCCTTTAAATGCAAATGAGCTGCTGCTCCCGCCCCCTTTCCAGAAGAGGGCGGAGCTTTAACCGCTCAACAACAACAAAGCTGGAGAATCTCACGCAGCCAAAATGACAATGGTGTTCAGCCTTACATTGTTCAAACCGGAGTCGACACTGATGGAGAGACTCAGGAAGAAGTTACAACTTTTAGAATGAAACTGGACGTTTCTGAATGGTTAGTGGATAAATGTATGTAGTTGCTGTGGAGTTGATTCAACTGCCGTCATGCAAAAAGACTTCAAGTCAAAAATGAACCCAATACTGGAGGAGCCGCATGAGAGATGCAGTACAAAAGGAGAAACAACAACTCATGTGCAAAAGTCTTCCCCCCCCCTGTATGAAGCGCCTGACAGAACCTTGATTTTTCTCTCAGTTCAGACCTGATGCATGCAGAGATTGTATCTGGAGATTGCAGCCCATGGCCAGAGGTTCTGCAGGATCTTCCGGAGCCGTTCAGAGGTGTTGATGTGCTGGAATGGCTTTAACAGGAGCCCGTTTCTCCCAGGAGCAAACGCTCCGACACAAAGAGACTCAAAGCTGTCAGCAACATCTCAGCGCTGAACGCCCGCCGCCAGGATTATGCTTCCTTTCAGATAAAACCCTCCGCTGCTGCAAAATAAACAGCAGCACTAAAGCAGCTTACGTTCCAGACGCCAGAAATTGCATTCTGATATCGCAAAGTGGAAGTTTTGACTTTAAAACAGCCCTTGAGGATTCCTGACGGAGAAAATGAGCATCCGCTCACCATGAAAAATCATCCGAAGGCCTGGAGTGTTTGTGTGAGAAGAGCAGAACAAAGAGCCGTTATCACATCAGAGGCAGGGGAGCGTTCATTATAAACCTTCAGCCAACAATCATCCAATGTCTGACTGTTAAAGACTCATTCTGTCATCATTCAAACCTCTATAACTCATCTACTCACTAGTCGCTTTCACGGTTTATAATCAAGCTCTTGCAAACTATTCTAACTCACACATCCAGGGAAAATGTTTTTAAATAAACACTCTTAAAATGCAGAGTTAAAAACAACCCAAGTTGGGTTAAATATTGACAAACCCAGCGGTTGGGTTGAATGTTTGACCAATGTGCTGGGTAGTTTTATTTAAGTCAACTATTGTTTAAGAATTACTGTATTTCTTGCTTAAAATGAACCCAAAATATGTTGGAAATCAGACACATAATTACTAGAGGCAACAATAATAATCAAAAAGTGAACATTTATTAATAAGCAATTTCATAAATGTTTGTTTAATTATAATTCATTAAACTTAATAATAAATGTTCACTTATTAAAAATATTAATAAATGTTAATTTCCAACATATTTTGGGTTCATTGTAAGCAAGAAATACAGTAATTTTTAAACAATAGTTGAGTTACACAAAACTACCCAGCACGTTGGTCAAACATTTAACCCAACCGCTGGGTTAAAACAACCCAATTGCTGAGTTTGTCCATATTTAACCCAACTTGGATTGTTTTTAACCCAGAATTTTTTAGAGTGAAGACTGATGTGAAGACAAAGGTTTGGAAACATTACTAAGTTTAATGTGTTTGAAAGAAGTCTCTTATGCTCATTAAGGCTGCATTTATTTGATGAAAAATACAGAAATAACAGTAATATTTTGAAATATTTTTACTATTTAAAATAATGGTTTTCTATTTTAATATACTTTAAAATATAATTTATTTCTGCAGATGCAAAGCTGAATTTTCAGCATCATTACTCCAGTCTTCAGTGTCACATGATCCTTCAGAAATCATTCTAATATGATGATTTATTATCAATGTTGGAAACAGTTGTGCTGCTTAATATTATTTTATAACCTGTGATACTTTTTCAGGATTTTTTTGATGAATAAAANAAAAAAAAAAAAAAAAAAAAGAACACTATTTATTTAAAATAGATATAACAATATACACTACCATTAAAAAAGTTTGGGTTCAGGGATGTGTTAAATTGATTAAAAAAAAAAAAGTGATAGTAAAGATTTATATTGTTATTGCTATTTTGAATAAATGCTGTTCATTTTAACTTTTTGTTCATCAATGAATCCTGAAAAAAGTAGGGATGCACCAATATGAAAATTTTGGCTGATGCCAATAACCGATAATTCTTTATATTTAAAAGCCGATAGCCGATATATTGGCCGATAAATCTAAATCCAAATTTTTTTTATAATTTTTTGAGAGCCTGATTACAAAAACAAAAGTCTCACAATTAAAAGCCATGTCCCAAACACACAATTATGATGTTCTCATTATAATATTATGTAGCTTATGAATGACAGACTTGTGCTGCACATGTTGAGCTTAACTGTGTTTTTCTTTTTTAAGTGATTTCAATCATATTTCAAACAATTCAAAACCATCATGTGGACCGTGTGAATCTGAAGGAAATAATTCATTATTTATCTGCTTTAATATATCGGCCAAATTAAAAAATGAACATATATCGGCAGATACCGATACGGTGGCTGATATATTGTGCATCGCTAGAAAGAAGTATCACAGGTTCCCAAAAAATATTAAGTAGCACAACTGTTTCCAATAACTGAGTATTAAATCATCATATTAGAATGATTTCTGAAGGATCATGTGACACTGAAGACTGGAGTAATGATGCTGAAAATTCAGCTTTGATCACTGGAATAAATTACACTTTACTATATATTCACATAGAAAACAGTTATTTTACATTGTAATAATATTTATTTGATATTTTTGATCCAATAAATGCACCCTTGGTGAGCAGAAGAGACTTAAAAATAGTAATGTTTCCGGTACTGTATATAAAACAAAACTCATGTATAAATTATCAGATGCAAACACAACACAACATCATCCAAATCCTTTTTAAGACCAATTCATCACAATCCACTAGTCAAACATGTATTTAATTTCAGGAATAAATGGTTTTCCCAGTGGAGCTCCAGCCATTAAACTCGCTTAAATGAGCCGCGGACACAATCTCCCTTAAATTATCATCTCATTCAGCCGCTTTTGTCCACGTCGTTTATCATCGTTGACCGAACGGGTCATTCTCTGTCTCAGCGCTGAGATAATCGGAGCGTCTCTGACGCCGTTCACGCAGACGTAATATCCATAAAGATAAGTCCCAGATTCCCTCATTGCTTGTGTGTCTGAACCAGGGTTAACTTAATCTAAAATCATCAAAACTCATTTTATACTTGAAATAAAATGAATAAAAACTGAATAGGCATGAAAAATTAGCAAAACTTTGAATAAAAGGAAAAAAAAAACACAAATGCACTGCAAAAAATGCTGTTCTTACTTAGAGTTTTTGTCTTGTTTCTATTCAAAATATCCTAAAGTTCTTAAATCAAGAAGCATTTTCTTGACAAGTAAAAATTATTTTCTTGTTTTCAGGAAAAATAAGTCAAAATTAAGTGAGTTTTTCCTTAAAACAAGCAAAATAATCTTATTTCAAACCAAAAATAAGCTATATAATCTTGTTTTCAGTTTGAAATAAGATTATTTTGCTTACCCCATTGGCAGATTATTTTTCTTGTTTTAAGGAAAAACTCACTTAATTTTGACTTATTTTTCCTGAAAACAAGAAAATAATTTTTACTTGTCAAGAAAACGCTTCTTGATTTAAGAACTTTAGGATATTTTGACTAGAAACAAGACAAAAATTCTAAGTAAGAACAGCATTTTTTGCAGTGTGGGAAAATTTAAGGTGAAAAGTGACAATACAAAATAATATCTGAATAATACTCAAATATCATTGTTCATTACAGCTTCTCCCAGTAATATCTGAGGAATGAGATCGCTGAGTAATGTAAAGCTGTGTAATGGAATTGAGGAGCTGCTTAAGTTCAAATATCCACTTAAACTAATGAATCCGGCGCGGATCATCCGCTCGCAAAGAACCATCGCAGGATCCGTTATTTCCTTCAGGAACAATGAGACACACGAGCATAAAACACAAACACAATCACCAGCAACGACAGAGGAAACATGATTCACAGCCGCTTTTACTGGATGTTTTCATATGAACAAATTAACCAATCAGAGATGAACAAATGCTTCTCAGGAAACATGCATTCGACAGACGGACGCTAAATAACAAGCAGTTTGAGTTATAGTTAAGATATTTCAGTGACTGGACCTTCTGAACCGCAGCAGCACGTCAATCACATGGTGTTCGTTTACATGCACTATTATTCAAATGTTGGTTTGGTGGTTCTGAAACGCCAGAGTCAAAGTCCGTCATCAGAATGTCTGACGTTTTCAGACCAACTCATTTATGATGGAGGGAAAAAGAGCAACTTCCACTTTTATTACTGATATTTTGCACCAGGAAGTGATGTTTTAGTTCTCTTGAACACTTTATTAACACAAATGTTTACTCATCTCACTGTTTATCTCATCATCCCACTAGTTTGCCGTGTTTTTCCTCTAAGCAGGAAGCGCACGAGGACACAGGAAGTCAAGACACCATCGGTCACATGACACCTCCAGCGAAGAGTGAACTTACGAGAGTGTTTGTGACGTGTGCTGAGGTAAATCCCAGATTATAGTGTCTCTATCTGAGGGAACAGACGCCCCTCCAGCGCTGCTCCTTTATTTCACTCAACGGGATTAAAGCCAGAGAATCCGTCAGCGTTCCCATCAGTGAGGGAGTTTTCTTCAGCTACACTCCTGGAGAGGTGCTCTTTTACAAAGTCAAACAGGTTTTCATGCTTGAATGTTGATTATTGTCCTCATATTCTCCATTGTTGCAGCTCCTCTCTTCCCAGTCTGTCAGTAACGCTCTGTTTAGTTCCTGTCTCTATGAAGCCCCTCCTTCTGAAAAGCACAATGTGCTCTGATTGGTCGGCTGGAGCAGTGTGTTGTGATTGGTGTTTGGGAAATGTCCTGCCCCTTACCATAACCGCCAGTTTCAACACACTACTAACTATTTCAACCAGGCCCCGCCCCTTTATTCTGCTGATGAATTATTTAAATGAGGAATATTGTGATGAAAACTCAAGATGGAGTTCAGAAACACTGACACTGATATATAAAATAACTTTTTCATGCTCAAACAGCAACATTACACACTAAAGAAAGATGAAGATGGAGAAAACATAGAAATGATCTGGAGTCAGTCGTGTGACGTGTGTAAACGCTGCTGTTTCCCGATCGGATGCTTCTAAAAGCGTCAGTGTTCCTGTTGAATTCACTCCTCACATCCCACACCGCTGACTCCTCCACAACACAACAACACATCTGAGACGCACAATCCTTCATCATGAGGACATTCTCATGACTGACAGATCTCACACGCACACACACACGAAAACTGGGGGTCCCTGATTATGATTTGACTTTAACTTTAGTTAGTGTGTAATGTTGCTGTTTGATCATAAACAACATCTGCAGAGTTACGACGCTCAAAGTTCAATGCAAAGAGAGATATTTTCTTTTACAGAAATCACTTTTTAAGGACAACAAGCTTCTTCCCGGGTTAGTGACATCACAAACCCTATAATTTACATAAACCCCGCCCCTGAGAACACTCAACAAAGGGGGCGGGGCCATGTTGGGCTGCTTTAGAGAAGAGGAAGAGTTGTTTTTGTAAATGCCGTCATTTTACGCCGGACTGCTTCACAAACGAGGGTCAATTCAACACAAAAGATGAACATGACGGCACATGCTAGTGGATGAGTTGAATCAACTCCACAGCAACTACATAAATTTATCCACTGACCATTCAGAAACATCCAGTTTCATTCTAAAAGTTGTAACTTCTTCCTGAGTCTCTCCATCAGTGTCGACTCCGGTTTGAACAATGTAAGGCTGAACACTTTCGTCATTTTGGCTGCGTGAGATTCTCCAGCTTTGTTGTTGTTGAGCTGTTAAAGCTCCGCCCTCTTCTGGAAAGCGGAGCTCATTTGCATTTAAAGGGACACACACAAAACGCCATGTCAACAAGTCAACAATGATGTCACATCCTTCTGACAGTAAGTGCACATCAGCAGACTGACTGACAGAAAGATGAGAAATCATTCTGTCATCATTACTGTCAACACTGACTTTCACTGAATGGACTACAAAACAGATATTTCTCTCCAGTATGTGAGTAAATGATGACAGAATGTGGATGTTTTGACTGAACTTTCCATTTAAAGACATGAATTCAGTTCTGAACACCTGATGCGGCTCTTCTTCTGCTCCGAGGAGGAAAATAAAGCCGCTCTTCACACACGGATGAGCATGTGGGTCACAGATAGCGTATTGGGGCCGAACACAGGGGTGATTTGTGGTCAGTAATGGGGCGTCCTGAGCTCTTTGTCTCGGGCCCCTCGCCTCCCCACGTGATCCACACTGACGCTTTTGTCCAAAACCCATTGAAAACCAGTCTCAACCAGGACCACCAATTAGCAGAGCCCCATGGGGTCCCACGTAACACTCCCAGCATGCTCTGCATGACAGTGGATCAGGCGTTTGCCTACCGCATCCGGAGGAACGGCGTAAGACGAGCTCTGTGACCGCGAGCGGCTCGGGACGGAGGAAGGTGACGCCAGCACTCGCATAATCACGTGTGATTGTCTTACACCGTCCACCTCTGTCATCCAGAGCACTAGATGAGATTACCGGAGGATTCTGCCCTCAAACACACAGTAACAAGACTGAGACCTGAAACACAAACCAACTTCACTTCTGATATCAGTTAAAACCCTCCATTGAATGACTCTGTTGTCTTCTGTAGAGCTGCTTTACAGCAGAATCTGAATTAGTCTCATATTTGAGGAAGTTTACACACTCTAAAAGATGCTGGGTTAAAAACAACCCAAGTTCAAACCCAAGGAAAAACCCAGCGATTGGGTTGTTTTAACCCTGTGGTTTGGTTGTTTTAACCCAGTGTTTGGTGTTGTTTTAACCCAGCGGTTGGGATGTATTAACCCAGCGTTTAACATGTTTTAACCCAACGATTGGGATATTTTAACCCAGCGGTTGGGATGTATTAACCCAGCATTTGGGTTGTTTTAACCCAGCGGTTGAGTTGTTTTAACCCAGCGGTTGGGATGTATTAACCCAGCGGTTGAGTTGTTTTAACCCAGCGGTTGGGATGTATTAACCCAGCGGTTGGGTTGTTTTAACCCAGTGGTTGAGTTGTTTTAACCCAGCGGTTGGGTTGTTTTAACCCAGCGATTGGGATGTATTAACTCAGCGGGTGGGATGATTTAACCCAGCGGTTGGGATGTATTAACCCAGCATTTGGGATGTATTAACCCAGCGGTTGGGTTGTTTTAACCCAGAGGTTGACATGTTTTAACCCAGCGGTTATTTGTTCACCCTTTGATTTATATTATTGTTGCCTCTAGTAATTATGTGTCTGATTTTTATTTTCCAACATATTATTGGTTCATTTTAAGCCAGCCATACAGTCATTTTTAAACAATAGTTGAGTTAAATAAAACTGCCCAGCACATTGGGCAAACATTTAACCCAACTGCTGGGTTTGTCCATTTTCAACCCAGCATTTTTAGAGTGCATCATTAATTGCGTTTATGATTGTGAAGCTGCTTTGAAACGATCTGTACTGTATAAAGCGCTGTAGAAATAAACCTGACTTGACTTGATTTACTGTCAAGCTGTTTTGAGGAAACTTATTTAGTTCTAATGTAAATAAAATTGAAAACTGAAATAACACCAACTTGACACTTGTGAAAAGAAACACTGTTGAATGACAGAAGATAAATGCAATTTTAGCTTCAGTTCGGCTTTAATTCATGTCAAGCATTAATGTGATGAAATACAGTTCATCATAATCATAATCCTGGGCTGACTGACCTCCGTCCTAGTGACCTTTGACCTGCACTAGTGTGTGTGAGAATGCGACGGCACTCCAGCCGTGTTGCTGGGAGACACGCAGCCAACATGCGACTATTCCATCCATTAAACGGATGTATGTTCCTGCTGCTGCGCTTTAATGAAGCGTCTGAATAATGAAGAAGAGCAGGATTCTTCTGGTTCTGCTTCAGGGTTCGTTTGATTCTGAACTAAAGCAGCATGAGTTCGACTGTTCGGGTCTGAAATCATCACACCTGAAACACGTCTGCAGTTCAGATGAACGAGTGTGTTTAACCCAAATAAGAGGAAACGTTTCAGGAAAACAGGTTTCTGAAGGTCGTGAGTTTGATTATCAGAGTCTGAAGACAAGAGAGCAGACAGAGACTTCCTGTGGCCTCGGGGTCAAATGTTTTGTCTACACACACACACACACTAACAAACACACACACACACACACACAACCACATAAAATCTTAAATCTGCTTTTCTTACAGAAACCAGTTAATTCAGTTTAATGTCAAAAGTTTTAGTCAAACTCTCAAACTAACTGTGATCTGAACACACAGACAGTGATACTCCTTCACTGCAGCTCTATCATGTTTCTCTGTATTGTTGACGGCAATCCCAGTGATTGTTCCTGACATGTCGTGCATTACAGAATGGGAAGTTCCACATGAATCCAGCTCTTGTTAACTGTTTAACCATTAACCAGCAGCGGCAGTGAAGCGAACAGCCGGCGCTCCGCTCGTTAGACGAGGCTCAATTAAGCCGCGTTTATTTGACACACTGTCACATTCCATACGGACGCCTGGACGATGAACGGCTCTTTTCATTACAGTAACCTGGGAAAAAAAGGTCCAGAGCAATTAGCATATGAAAACCGTGGAGTCGCACAGATAAACGGCTGCGAGCGAAAGCGTCTTCAGCAGGATATTGAGTTACTGAAGAACCAGCGACTCTGGGTTTATACGAGCTCATCTAACATCAGATCTGGACTCTGTTATATGGATCTGTTCATGTGGATCGCTGTAGATCGTCATCACTTCACACAAACTGAAATCTCTCAGCAACAGAAACTCCCTGAAATCAATCCCTGAATCAGACACTCGCCATCTGATCTTCATCTGACGCTCCTCGTGAAGCTCAATGACGGAGACGCTCTCGAGTTTCAGCCTGCAACTGTTACCTTAAAGAGCTGTTTTTTACTTGACTTAACCCAGAAAAAACTGTTTTGTTGGTATAAATTAAAGTGGAGGTTGATTATGATTTCCCTTTTGAACAATGTAAGGCTGAACACAATCCTCATTTTGGCTGCGTGAGATTCTCCAGCTTTGTTGTTGTTGAGCAACCGAAGCGTGAGCTGTTAAAGCTCCGCCCTCTTCTGGAAAGGGGGCGGGAGCAGCAGCTCATTTGCATTTAAAGGGACACACACAAAAACTGTGTGTTTTTGCTCACACCCAAATAGGGGCAAATTTGACAAGCTATAATAAATGATCTGTGGGGTATTTTGAGCTGACTTATATTAAATCTTGTGAAAGAGGCATTATAGGTCCCCTTTAATGTGTTTAGGTTGATTCAGTAATATTAAATCATATTTTTGACAAATAAAACCAGTTAATTTAGATGTTATCATTTTGTGTTATGGTACTAAATTATATTTGTGCAGTAGTTATAATCCATTTATTCGATTTTTTTAAACTTTTCCAACTTAAACTGTCATAAATCTTGAATGCTTTGTAGCTCTTTTTAAAGAAGATACTTGACAGATTATTGCTTAAGTGAAAAAAATCATGAAAAATACACAAAAATACTATTTCCAATATTATATGAAATACATATTTTCCAAAACATGATATACTCTAAAACTCTGAGGCGGAAAAAAAGATCTAAGGGTACATTTACACAACGATGTACTAAAAACGGAAACATTTTTCGTGTATAGACGACAACGTTGTCAAACCGATCCCCGTTCACACGGATTCACGAAAAACCACTAAAAACGCTGTATTATGCATGCCAGGTCAGTAGTGGGCGATGCCACTTTGTAAAGAAACACTTCGAGCCTATAGACTGCATGTGTAATACATATGCTCATAACGTCACTGTTTTCACAAATTTGCGTTTTTGTAGTTTAACGCTACTGTTTTCAAAAACTTGCACTTTTCAAAAGTCTGCGTTGTCGTGTAAATAAATGTAAATTTAGTTGAAAACAGTGTCATGTAAACGGCCCCTAAATAAGTTGCGCTCCAAATTTGAGGTTGATATGTCAAAAAATGAGCTTTCAGTAAGATTTTATTTGGCCGCAGTACCAGATGGTTCCACTAGGTGAAATTCATCTCCCATTCGTTTCCAAAGAGAGCATTTTTGACCATAAATAATCAGTGTGACTATTTTTTTTTCAGTATACTCAGTAAGTTTAAGACACGACGCTTCCGTTCATACAGTATCTGCTGTGAATAATCATTTAGAATTATTATTTTTTAGATTATATTTCCTGCTTGTAAAAGTGCAAGACAGATCTTCTGTATTGTGACGTACATTCGAGTGTAACAGATTACTGAAAAAGAATAAATGTAGGGCGGGGCTTGGTTGATTGGATGTTGAGATGTGGGCGAGGCGGTGGGTGTATGCAGATGAGCGTGAGATTGCAGGGGCGGAGTTTAAGCACTCTAAATGATTGGAGGCTTCCTGATTAGGTCAAACATTTTTAAACAAAACATATGAATAAGATCTATAACATGCATTAATAAAATAGCCGAATTTTAATTTCATGCGGACTTTAAATGGTTAATGCTGAGATCAGTACCAGATGCTTTGTGCTGTAATATAAAATCAAGTCGCCTAATTAAAGCAATCCTTGTGTGGCTATAAACTCAGTGACACGACGTGAACTCTGCAGCACAACATCCACTGTGTCCATTTACAAACAAGCGACACGCTTGTCCAAACCGTTCTTGAGTAACGCAGCGATGAATGCAGCCATTGTGTCGCTCTCATTCCAGAGACACGGCGTCTTATCTGCTGATGAAGCGCTGTTTGTTTTAGCTGCTCGCTCGTACTCAAACACGCAGACGGGCCGACGGTGGGAGATCAAAGACAGGTGTGCCGCGGCTCATATGTAGGTCAGTTGTTGCCGTATATCTGGAGACTGTTGCTGCAACCCTTAAATTAGCCGAGAGACGCGGCCTGCAACAACACAAGATGGACGACCGGCTGTTTGCTGACGAGGCCGTTTCTCTTATCAAGCTGAAATGCAGGAGGTTTCTAAAAGCTGAGTGAAAATGACAGCTTATTTAGGAATTACATCTAACAGGCAAACGTCTTTCTGTGTGCTATAAAACTGCAGCATCACGAGGAATAAGCAGCTGCAGCTTTGACGAAGAACAGAGATGATTATGAGGCAAAAACAGAAGCACAGAGAGACGTTTGTGATGAAAGGGCTCATGGGAGGCATATGTGTAACAGATCTGCCCCGGTTCAGAGGAAGGAAACGCTGCCGACCGCTCCTTTGAGAGGTGATAAGTGTTTCTGTGTCGTTTCTGACGGACGGGCTCGAGCCGAACACTGGGAGTCTTGTGGTCGCACATATATGAGCCACATGGCTGCAATTTGTTGGTACATGTGGAATGAATGCGAACACAGCAGCGTTATTGTGAGATTCAATCACAGCCGCCGTGTGTTTACATGCTCTGCCGGCGGCAGGAAAAGCTTCATCACAAAGCCAACAAGAATAACAAAACATACGCAAACAAATCTGTGAGATTATGTGAACTGAGACGCGGGCCGCTAATCCACGATAAAATCCTTTCGGATGAATATCTGCCTGAGGAACATGAAACGTTCAGCCGGAAATCTGTTTGCTTCATACAATCTCTCAATTGCGCATGAATTCTATTCGACATTCTCAGAAGGTTTTCCAGTAACGTTAAGAGTTTAGAGTTATCTGGTCTTTGAACATTCAGAGCACATTCAGAAATAATGTGTTCATAACTTCCACAAAACATTTATTTTCGTTCGCTGGGATTCGCGATGTTTTAATGTATCGGCGTTCTCCGAAGCTCCACCTGCTCGTCAGAGATGATCTCATGAACTTCAAAGACTCTTCAGAGCGTTTCATCTGTCTGTAGTTCAGAAGCTCGGGTCACGGAGACGCCGTAAATCACAGCAGAACGACAAACGTCTCCGTTCAGGAGAATATCTCATGATTAAAGCGTCTGCCTGCCTAAAAATAACCACTAGAAGAACAGCGAGGTGCGGATCTGCGGGATATAAAGAAATGATCATTCTGTCATCATCACTGAGCATGTTTACATACACTGATAACTATTGAATTAACCAGTGTTGCCAACTGCTTTCAATTGAAAGTAGCTAAATCTGATCGCTAAATGTCACTAGATGACGTCATAATGGAGATTTCACTGATTTATCGGGTCAATGACGTGACGGGTCATTTTTTTGTCCAAAGGCCTTAATTTTTATAAAAAGCAAAGATATGACATCTAAAGTATGTAAGGTAGTACAACTAGATCTCTTTTATTGAATCCAAAAGGTTTTAATTATATTTTGCTACATATAAAGGTATTTTAAAGATTTTGAAGTGTCAAAAGATCATTCGGTTTAACCGTCCAACCGTTCATTTGTGATTATTCTAATCTTAAAATGTAATAAATGTATATATTTTTTATTCTGGCATGATTTTATAACATCATATATCAACATAGTGCAAAATGCAAAATTATGTGTAGAAGTCGTTGCTTTGTTATGAGAAAGAATGTCCGGAAAAATGAATTTGGTATAAATTTGGTGTAACCAATATAAAGAGACCATTTTAGATCAAGTCATGCGGTTGGCATCATGTGACAGGATGTGACATCATTCAGACACCTGCAAAGGACCGCATGGTCATGAAGCAAAGTAACTAACTCTCTTTTAACTATTTGAAAAATTCATGTTTTCACTTGCTCATACGCATGTCCCGAAACATCAGGTCATTCGGTGCAACCGCTATAAAACATGGAAAATGTTTTAATATTTTAAAAACTTAATATCAAATGTTTGATTGTCCTTTTGCTAGATATCAGCCTGTGTTTGAAAATATCGTCATTCGGTAAAACCAAAAGTGTCATTCAGTAAAACTGAAATTTTGGTAAAACCGAATGATTTTTTTGGTGATAAATTTCGTCCATCTTGTAAAAAATGACAAAATCAGTGTTAATTGATTATAAAAACCACATAATCTCATTGTTAACACTAAATAAAACTTCAAAATTAATTATATCGCCATTGTTTATTTACACTTTTAAAAACCTTATTTGTCAATGACCCAAAAATATAAATATAGAACAGGGAGTGAGATCAGAATCTAGATGAGGTTTGTCCAAGAAGTTGCTAGATTTGTTGCTAGGCTTTTGAAAAAAGTCTCAAAAGGACAAAATCACTAAATTGGCAACACTGGCATTAACCTGTTGTCCCGCTTTACATGCAAACCAATAACTCGGCAATGCTAGTAATAAACAAGACTTTGTGAGATAGTCAGTATTTTAACTGAACTGCTTTGTTTGCAAGAGATCAGAAGAACATGTTTTTATCATTTCTTGGGTCTATAAAGAGTCAGAGTTTGTGATATATTTCCTGCCGCCAGACACCGGATTCTATTCTAGAAATGGTTTCTATTTTTCTGTGACGTCACGGCTGGAACAACAACACAAAGTATGGCAATGATAATCTCAGGTAATGTTTATGTGCTTTATTTAATGTTAAAAGCGTCTGTATATCATTTTGTGTGTCTTTTATAGCCGTACTGAAAGCAACAACGGACAATTCACCTCAGATCTTCAAAATAACTCATTGTGAACAGACAAGTGTATTCGATGACAAAGATTGTTTCAGTATCTCAGTATGTACTTTTAATAATGTTAAAATGGTGTAATATTAATGAATTTGATTATGTAGCCTACTTCTAGTTTCTATCCGTTTCTATGGAAGGCCAAAAGGTTCAAAAACACGTGGATTGTAACACGTCAAACAATACGTGATAAATTAATTATGTGTTGAAATACGTATTGATTTTTTACATGCAAACAGTACACATATTTTACATGTTGTTGACATGTTAAAATTCATGTGTTTTTTTAACCTTTTGGCCTTCGATACATTTCGTTGCGAGTGCCGTTGGAGCTCGCCGTAAGAGCCCGCCCACACGCTCTTCTGATTGGCTGTGATTTTTGATTGTCTCATAGTCTGAACACATGTAATCGGGTTAAATCGTACATGTCAACGCTCATTTACTCGTCCTCATGTCATTCCAAACACGTATGACTGAAGATATTTAGATAAATCTGTTTTTGATTTCCAATGCTGTTCGGTTCCCAATATTCTTCAAAAATGTGTTGTGTTTCATAGTAGAAAGTTGGTAACACTTTACAATAAGGTTTCATTTGTTAACATTAGTTAACTTGAACTAAAAAGACTTTTACAACGTTTCTTAATCTTAATCTCAACATTTACTAATACATTATTAAAGACAAAAGACATTAGTTAAAGCACTGTGAACTAACAGGAACATTTTTACTAATAAATGCTGTAAAAATACATTACTCATTGTTAGTTCATGTTAGTTAATGCATTAACTAACCCAAACAAGATCTTATTGTATAGTGTTACCAGCCCTTCATGCAGGTTTGAACAACATGACAGATCATGTTTGGTTGAACGATCCCTTTAAGACAAGAATAGAGCGATTTTCTGTATTGATTTTTCACAGGTGTTTTAGCTTACTCGTCTTTTGAATGACGCATTGTGTTTTAGGTTTAAATCTGTAAACTTGACAGATAATGTCCTGGCAGAACCTTTTCTGTTTTTCCACAGATTTCTCTCACACACAACGGGACGAGCTCTAATCATTCTGTGTCTGTACATTATTGTCCAGCGCTGAAGGCCACCGTGGCTCCTTTAAGCGGCTCTGTGGGTCTGTAACGTCCCATGGCCCCTCACACACACACACACACACCAACAGTGTTTCAGCCTGAAACTATGGCAACGGAATAAGAAAGCAGTCGCCATGATTAATAGATGAGAGAGGCTGTGCCAAACGCCGGGCCTGGGGACGAGACACATGCACCGTCCCTCTCTCTCTCTCTCTCTCACCGCCGCATGTGGAAACACACACACGACACCACAAACTCTCCAGAACCTGTGAGAGAACACACACTCACACACACAAGCTTACAGCAGAAAACACAAATGAGTCTCAGCATCATTCTGTGATCATATTCACCTCGTCACAGCGTTTACAGTCAGGGTATCGTCATCACAACACTTATTGATCAGCTTTCCGGCTCAAAACTCTTTCTTACGAATCCCACGACTGAAGGAACACTGACTTCAGTTCGCTAATATATGAGCACAATGCTGATCAAAAACACTAAACACATCCAGCCCGACTGACTTCAGTGCAAACTTCACCTTAAACTACTGCTTTTCGAATTGCTTTTTATTACCCTAAATTGTATTCAACAAATGTTTGTTTGGCTTTTTTAACACCACACCAGTTTTTTTTTCCATAGTGAACAGCATAATTGAGTTCTTAAAACTTAGAATAGAACTAAAGATATTTGAGCCCCATTTATTTGTATTCAATAAATAAAACACTACTAACAGGCATTTACTCCAATCACAATTTCTCCATAAATCACAACTACAATCAGAATGAAGCCATTAACAAACAAACAAACATGCAGAATGCAAACACTCTAAAACATCTTTGTCCTGGTTTGAGCCTTTTGGGTCATTTTTGGGGGTTATTTTTCCAGCGTTTGGGTAGATTTTGTGTTACGCAGATCCTGGGTCGGATGTAACAACCCAGCGTTTGGGTAGTTTTTGTGTTACCCAGATCCTGGGTCGGATGTAACAACCCAGCGTTTGGGTAGTTTTGTGTTACCCAGATCCTGGGTCGGATGTAACAACCCAGCGTTTGGGTAGTTTTGTGTTACCCAGATCCTGGGTCGGACGTAACAACCCAGGGGTTGAGTTATTTATCGCAGGCTTTTTGCACCCTCTTCAGGAGTGAGCAGTGCAGCTTCATCAAATTGGTGCATGTCTTCGGTAAAATACAGGTTTGTGTATGTTTTATTTTATTTTATGTATATCGTTTGAAACGCAGGCGGCGGTCTGAAGTTATCAGTTATCGGAGTCATCTCCGGCACGAAATCCAGTGCCGTTACAGTGGAAACAGCACAACAGAGACTGGTCGATTACACTTGAATTACTTCTAAATGTTTCATTTTTACTTCTAATATTGTTTAACAAGCTTAAATGTAGGCAATTTGTATTAAAAACAATATAAAATATGCTATACTAGAAAATATGATCGAAAATAAAGGAATTATGCAAACCAGTGGTTGTGTGGAGTATTCAAAAAAAAGTTTAGAGGATCTAAGTTAATCTGTAAACATTGATTCATGAAGTAAAAAAAATACATAAAATTAAGCTAGTATTATTGTAAAAATGAATCAATCCATTATGCTGGGTTAAATAAACAAATTTGCTGGGTAAAATTAACCCAACATGTATTCTGTCCTATATTTACCCAACCCTTGGATAAATAAGGTCTCATATTTTTATATATTTTTACAGCATGTATTAAACTTTGTTAGTTAATACAAACGTTAGTTCACAGTGCATTAATGCATTAACTAAACATGTGTTAGCAACTGTTGACATTAACTGATAAATAAATGCAGTGGAAGTATCGTTCATTCTTAGTTTATGATAACTAATGTTAACAAATGAAACCTTATTGTAAAGTTACCAAATATTTGAGTGTTTTAAAGCTCAACGATCAAACCTGTTAAAACCCGAACAGTTAAAAATAATGAAGACTTTTTCCTGCTTCAAACACACATGCTCTATAATCCACTTAAATGTTCCAATTACTCAGTAATGCGGCCGCCCAGAGTCGCTCATGCATTACACATGATCATAGATGAGACGGATCGACAGCGTTTCTGAGCCTGTGATTTGCACTGTGCTCCTTTAACATAATTGAGTGCAATTCATCAATAATTTAGGCTGAGCGGATCCTCCTGGCCTTGACTGGGAGAATGTAAATACACTGGTGTGACGAACAGCCATCAGTCGCGCTCAATGCCGTTCTCATCCGATGCCCCTCATTACAATCTGCTTTTGTGCCACTAAATTCAGCGCTTTATCAGCCGGATGACTGACGGCACTTCCTGCTGTTTACCTTCAGAGTAAATTCTCTCTTTTTAATGCACCATGAAGAGAATAAACACTGCTAGATAACCTTTTCCTGATTGCTAACCGTACAACATTTTCACTGAAAATGAATCAGTATCACAGAAGTGCTCAAACTAGAGACACACGATTATAATCCAGGTTTTTCCAACATAAAAGCAGCCGTGTGTTGCTGTTCTTCAGACACTACACTCTAAAAAATGCTGGGTTAAAAATAACCCAAGTTTGGTTGAAAATGGACAATCCCAATGATTGGCATGTTTTAACCCAGCGAATGGGTTATTTGAACCCAGCGAAGGGGTTAAGTTAACCCAGCGATTATGTTGTTATAACCCAGCGATTGGGTTGTTTTAACCCATCAATTGGGCTGTTTTAACCCAGCGATTGGGCTGTTTTAACCCAGCGATTGGGTTGTTTTAACCCAGCGATTATGTTGTTATAACCCAGCGATTGGGTTGTTTTAACCCAGCGATTATGTTGTTTTAACCCAGTGATTATGTTGTTTTAACCCAGCGAATGGGTTATTTGAACCCAGCGATTGGGTTATTTTAACCCAGCGATTATGTTGTTATAACCCAGTGATTGGGTTGTTTTAACCCATCGATTGGGCTGTTTTAACCCAGCGATTGGGTTGTTTTAACCCAGCGATTATGTTGTTTTAACCCAGCGATTATGTTGTTTTAACCCAGCGATTGGGTTATTTGAACCCAGCGATTGGGTTATTTTAACCCAGCGATTATGTTGTTATAACCCAGTGATTGGGTTGTTTTAACCCATCGATTGGGCTGTTTTAACCCAGCGATTGTGTTGTTTTAACCCAGCGATTGGGTTGTTATAACCCAGCGATTATGTTGTTTTAACCCAGCGATTGGGCTGTTTTAACCCAGCGATTATGCTGTTTTAACCTAGCGATTGGGTTGTTTTAACCCAGCGATTATGTTGTTTTAACCCAGCGATTGTGTTGTTTTAACCCAGCGATTGGGTTGTTATAACCCAGCGATTATGTTGTTTTAACCCAGCGATTGGGCTGTTTTAACCCAGCGATTATGCTGTTTTAACCTAGCGATTGGGTTGTTTTAACCCAGCGATTGTGTTGTTTTAACCCAGCGATTGTGTTGTTTTAACCCAGCGGTTGGGCTGTTTTAACCCAGTGATTATGTTGTTTTAACCCAGCGATTGGGCTGTTTTAACCCAGATATTGGGTTGTTTTAACCCAGCAATTATGTTGTTATAACCCAGCGATTGTGTTGTTTTAACCCAGCGATTGGGTTGTTTTGTATTAACCCAGCAGTTGGGTTAAATGTTTGCCTAACCTACTGGGTAAATTTGTTTTAAAAATTACTGTATTGCTCGCTTAAAATGAACCCAAAGTATGTTGGCAATGAACATTTATTAATATGTTTAATGAATAACAATTAAACAATAAACATTTATTAAATTGCTTATTAATAAATGTTCACCTTTTGATTATTATCGTTGCCTCTAGTAATTATGTGTCTGATTTTTAATTTCCAACATATTTTGGGTTCATTTTAAGTCAGCCATCAAGTCATTTTTAAACAATAGTTGAGTTAAATAAAACTACCCAGCAAACATTTAACCCAACCGCTGGGTTAAAACAACTCAGTCGCTGGGTTTGTCCATTTTCAACCCGACTTGTTTTATTTTTATCCCAGCATTTTTAGAGTGCAGGTTGTATGTAAACTGAAGTGGAGACCGAATCAGCTGCACAGCCGACGTGTTTCAAATAAAACACCTGAAATCCACCTCAAGACGAAGCCACGTGAATCTAAAGCCCTGATAGTTGTGGAATCTTGGCTCGGCCGGTCAGGACGCGTGGCCGTCTGCCATATCACAGGGAGAAGAACACAAAACCGACAGCAGACAATGAGATTAACAAACACTATTTTATTCTGAGCCACAAATCAAACCGCTCACTGCTGAGAACGAGCGAAAGACTAAACGCCGACCACAGATGCCGTCTATTGTTAAAGCCAGCAGAAGAAGTCTTTCGGATCGGATAAAGTCATAGAAACGGGCCGAGCGCTGACACGGACACACCCTGCACGGCCTCAGGGGTCACAGGAGCGACGACCTCGCCTCACACACCTCAGTGTCCAATACCTGTTACACACACGTACAAATAAAGCATCTATACTGGCATCTGTAGGAAAGAAACTTCCACGGAAACATAAAATGATCTTCATACTAAGAAAATTAGGAACTGATAAGGTTCTTTGGGGAACCCCCCAAAAAAATTGGAACCTTTATTTTGTCGGTGCATACAATAATATTAATATTACATAAAAACTTAAAGCAAATGACTATATCACATCATCCTCAGCAGATCACAACAACATATTCATATTTTCATACCTCCGTCCATTCATAAACAGCCCCGCGCTGCGCTTCACACATGCAAAAGATCTCATAATTAATTACATTTACAGTAGGACACGGTGATGTTGTTCTCCGTCACACCCTCATATTCCCTGACTTTATTTACGCACTGCTAATCAATGAGTTGCATTATTGTAGAAGTTTAGCGGAGTGACGTCATAAAACCTCCGCGCATTCGATCAAAGTAACGCGCGAGAGAAAGAAACAATATCGTTCTAAACATCATCATCATCACAAACACAGCGCGCGCGATCATATGGAAGAGCAGCTCGCGCTCAACTTGAATCTCTCTATTATACGTACCGCGTTTGACACCTTCTTCACATCGATAGATCCATCAGAAATCCCGATCACATCCGATCACTGATCGATCAATCCGCAGAAATATGAGAGAAACAACGAAAGGAACAATGCGCGGATCATTCAGCTTCACACACACGAGCGGCTGCTCATCCTATTAGAGATGAAGCTTTACTGAGCTGAGCTCACAGCAGCTGTCACACACACACACACACACACACACACACACACACTCAGGGAGGAGCCTCGGTCCTCTGCGAGCTTTTGTTTCATCGGAGCTGCTGTCAGACGCTCATCTGCGCGAAATTCACCAGCAGTGTGTGTGTGTGTGTGTGTGTGTGTTTACTTCACAATTAATACAACACAAGCACGTGGAGCTTCATCATCATCATCATCATCACAGACTGACAGAAACTGACACTTAATTTAATTTTTTCCTTCTGTTTTTCCTTTAATTATATTGATGGGATATTCATATCTTAAATGGGCATCTTTAAAGTTAAATGGATAATTATTGTTTTTTATGGAATATTGCGGTGTTTATTCTTAATTATTTATCGGCGCACATCATTATTCATGTTCCTCGTAATCTCTTCTCTGATAGCGAGGGCGGGGCAACCTGTCACTCACATGAGATCCACCAATAGCAAACCACGACCATTCAAATGTCCAATCAAATCAAGCCTCGCGCTACATTTGTTCTTGTTTGCGAAGCAGTTTCATTCGGATTTATTTCACAATAGGCGAGAAAAGATGCAGACTTCACTGCGAAAATCCCCTTTTAGAACTTTTTTATTATTATTTTATTTATATATTATACACTAAAAAAAACACAAGGGACAGAACACATGTTGGGTTAATTTTACTCAGTAAATTGGGTCGATTTAACCCAATATAATGGGTTGATTCATTTTTACTATAACACTAGCTTCTTTTTTTTACTTCATACATGAATTAATGTTTATAGATGAACTTAAATCCTCTAAACTTTTTTTAAATACTCCACACAACCACTGGTTTGCATGATAATTCCTTTATTTTCAATCATATTTTATATCATTTTTAATTCATATTGCCTACATTTAAGCTCGTTTAACAAATATTAGAAGTAAAAATGAAACATTTAGAAGTAATCCAATGGATCCGTCTCTGTTGTCGTGTTTCCACCGTAACGGCGCTGGATCTCGTGCCGGAGATGACTCGCATTCGGCGGGGGAACTGATAACTTTAGACCGCCGCCTGCGTTTCACTCGTAGCCGAAAAATGCTGTGACTGACTCCATAACCTGTTCATAAATAATCAGTGTACAGTTCTGAGAACATATTTTAACATTCTATGTATTTGTATTCTGTATCTTTTTCAATAAAATCATAACATTTTATGCAAGACATCAGGCGTTTCCCTCAAAAGACCGACACGACTCTCGTTTAGGTGACTCACATCACACCCCTGTATGTTGCTTTGCAGAAAATTAAACAATATACAGAACAATAATGAATTTTTAGATAAAATAAAACGCACACAAACCATTTTACCAAAGACATGCACCAGTTTGACGGAGCTGCACTGCTCTCTCCTGAAGAGGGCGCAAAAAGCCCGCGATAAATAACTCAACCCCTGGGTTATTACGTCTGACCCAGGATCTGGGTAACACAAAAATGACCCAAACACTGGGTTGTTTCGTCTGACCCAGGATCTGGGTAACACAAAAATGACCCAAACACTGGGTTGTTTCGTCTGACCCAGGAACTGTGTAACACAAAATCTACCCAAACGCTGGGTTGTTACGTCTGACCCGGGATCTGTGTAACACAAAAACTACCCAAACGCTGGGTTGTTACGTCTGACCCGGGATCTGGGTAACACAAAAATGACCCAAACGCTGGGTTGTTACGTCTGACCCAGGATCTGAGTAACACAAAAACTACCCAAACACTGGGTTGTTTTGTCTGACCCAGGATCTGGGTAACACAAAAACTACCCAAACACTGGGTTGTTACGTCTGACCCGGGATCTGGGTAACACAAAAACGACCCAAACACTGAAAAAATAACCCCCAAAAAATGACCCAAAAGGCTCAACCCAGGACTTGGGATGAAAAAATACCCAAGATTTTTTTAGAGTGCATATCAAATTAAAAGAAAGGAAAATAAAAAAGGAATTGTGTGTAAAACAATCATACTAATAATGCGGCCTGCACTGAAACTGAACACACACAGAGAGAGAGAGAGGTGAAGCGAGACGCTCTGGGCCCCTCGGCCTTTGTGTGTGAGAAACTCCTCTCCGGTGGTCCTGTCATCTCCGGCACAGTGTGACCCCTGAAACACAAGCTCCATTCAAACACATCAACACTTTATCTACGCTCAAACGTTCCACTACATCTGAATCATTAAAACACGAAGTGAACGAAGAGCGTCGCAGCAGTATATAACGATGTGTTTATACGTGTTTCTGCGCTGCATTATTACTCTGTCAGTCAGGCTACATATATCTACATCCAGTGCTAAAGCAGTAATTAGAGGGTGTAGCGCTGCTTACATAATGACAGTTCATTTCACGACGCCTGAATCATGTCAAGCATAAAGATGAAGACTAAACCTCAAGCACACACTGTTGTAAATAAAGACTATTGGAGTACGTTTTACGAGAAAATACTACTTTTGATTCAACTCAATTAAATTTGATTCAATGTGTTACTTCCCATTTTGTTGTGAAATGTACTCAAAATTTCTGAGTAAAAAGTAAATCACACCAAATTTACAGTTAAAATTACAATAATTTTTACAGTGCAAAGAACTGCTGCTGTGACGCTGACACACTTGAATACTGACAGGAGAACAATTGACTCTCTCAGGAACTCATTGTTGTCTATTATTTTCATCCATGTAACTGCGTTTGTGCGTCTGTTTTATTTGCAGCCAGGCAACAGAATCCTGTGATATTTGATATTCACACAACAGAAGTGTTTATGTTTGAGCACAGCTTTATAAAGTAATTATATACAGTATATTCTCACCGCGGCCTGTGCGAGTGGAACAAACTCAATGTAACAGAAGTAAAACATTACAATATATTCTCTTTTAAGGTTTTCCAGTGGCCACTAAAATCATCCAGATTCGTCAGATGCATAAACTAAAGCCAGCTCTGACGTGATTTTTCATTCACTGTGTCCTATTCATGATTTATTCCCTTAGACTGTGTCCAGAATAATGAGTATAATTCGTCTGTCCACATCAAAGCCTGCTGAATGCGAAACGAGAACGTGACAAATCGCTTTCTGTGGAGAGCGTAAAACTAAGAAATCATACCTTGCACATAATTCGAGGTTAATGTCATTTAATATTCAGTGTTTTCTACCTTCCAAGATCAGACTCTCCTCGTCAGGGTTGCCAGGTTTTCACAACAAAACCCGCCTATTTGCTACACAGAACGAAATATCTGGAATATCAAATTCCAGGGGCTAAATATCATATTATTTGGGGTCATTTCAAATGAAAAACAACATGCGGCAACTGTTAAAGTAGCCCAATTCCACAGGAAAACCGTGTCCATGTTTAGTGATCAAATATTCATCAGTAGCATTTTTTTGCTCCAATAAGGTTTCTGTGTGGAACTCCGCAGCGATACAAACCAAGTGTAGCGAGTGTGCAATTATATATTTTTCTTGCCAGTTTTATTTGAAAACCGCGATACACTACCATTCAAAAGTTTGGGGTAAGATAAAAACGTAATGATTCCAAACACTACCATTCAAAAGTTTGGGGTAAGATAAAAACGTAATGATTCCAAACTTAATAAACCCAAGTTGGGCTAAATATGGACAAACCCAGCAAATGCTAGGTTAAAAACAACCCAAGCTGGGTTAAATATGGACAAATCCCACCAAATGCTGGGTTAAAAACAACCCAAGTTGGGTTAAATATGGACAAATCCAGCAAATGCTGGGTTAAAAACAACCCAAGTTGGTTTAAATATGGACAAAACCCACGAATGGGTTGTTTTAACCCAGCAGTTGGATTAAATGTTTGCCCAACCTGCTGGGCAGTTTTTATTTAACCCAACTATTGTTTAAAAATGACTATATGGCTGGCTTAAAATTAACCCAAAATAGGTTGGAAATTAAAAATCAGACACATAATTACTAAAGGCAACAATAATAATCAAAAGGTGAACATTTATTAATAAGCAATATAGTAATTTTTAAACAAAAGATGAGTTAAGTAAAACTACCCAGCAGGCTGAGCAAACATTTAACCCAACTTGTTTTTTTTGTTTTTTTTAACCCAGCATTTTTTAGATAGATAGATAGATAGAACCCTAAAAACATGTCAAAACGTTAAAATGAAAAGATGTTAAGTTATATTGTTTGTCATATCATATAAAAGAGCATTTTAAAGGAAGACTGGACTGTTTGGCCTGATCTGAAGCCATGAATAAGTCACACACTTCTGACTCCAGAGCTGTAATAGACTGTGACAGTCGAGGAACGGCGGGTTCAGGCCATCTTTGGGGAGCAGCTGCACATCGCCAGAGTGTGTCCAGTGAAATAATAGGAGCTGATGAGGCACTACATACGCTGGGTGAGGCGCGTTTGGATTGGAGTGCGGCTCTGAAAGGTTAGATGTAGGTAAACCTGCTGGTACAGTGACAAGCACTCACAGCTTCTGCTGAATAAATAATCGTGCCAGCGCTGGCACACCATAGTGCTCATCAATTTTTCAGCCCGTGCATCGCAGTTACTTACTGGCTATGCATGCGTATGTGCAAGTCCAACATTATCTGACTATTCAGAGCTCACATTTCTTATTCATCATTTCCTGCAGCTAGAAAGACAGTTTCTGTTTTGTGCTCGATGACCTCAAATCAGGCCACCTGAAGAATCCTGCATGAAAAGCTACCCGGACAAGTCCTGATTTACCAGCAGGCCTTATTCAGCGCCAGCAGATTCCTAGATACGAGCGTCCTCACTGGAGCTGCAGGCGTGTCTAATCGTGTCTCAAGATGTTTACGAACACTGAGAACAGGTCAGTCTCTCTCCAAACACAGCATAACACAACTCCAGCGAGTCCGGCGGATCGTGTTTGAGGAACGCACGCAATCTCAGCTGCTTGATTGATTGTGTCGGTGTAAAATGTAACTATATTATCGCACAGCTCTAATCAGATGAATGCAACTATAATGGATGAAGATATGAAGATATTATAAACATTAAAGCTGCTTTGAAACCATGACTATTGTGAAAAACACTATACAAATAAACTGACTTTAGTTTGACGTCCACATTGAAACCTGTTTGTTTTAACCCAGCGATTGGGTTAAATGTTTGAACAACATGCTGTGTAGTTTTATTTAAATGAACTATTGTTTAAAAATGACTAAATGGCTGGCTTAAAATGAACCCAAAATATGTTGGAAATTAAAAATCAGGTTCAGACATGGCCAAATATTTAACCCAACCGCTGGGTCAAAACACCCCAATCTCTGGGTTTGTCCATATTTAACCCAATTTGGGTTATTTTTAACCCTGCATTTTTTTAGAGTGTAGTAATTTTTAAACACTAGTTGGGTTAAATAAAACTACCCAGCAGGTTGAGTCAAATATTTAACCCAACCGCTGGGTCACAACAACTCAATCACTGGGTTTGTCCATATTTAACACAATTTGGGTTATTTTAAATCAAGCATTTTTTGTTGTTGTAATTTTTAAACAATAGCTGGGCTAATTAAAACTATCCAGCAGGTTGGGTCAAATATTTAACCCAACCACTGGGTCAAAACACCCAATCTCTGGGTTTGTCCATATTTAACCCAATTTGGGTTATTTTTAACCCTGCATTTTTTTAGAGTGTAGTAATTTTTAAACACTAGTTGGGTTAAATAAAACTACCCAGCAGGTTGGGTCAAATATTTAACCCAACCGCTGGGTCAAAACACCCAATCTCTGGGTTTGTCCATATTTAACACAATTTGGGTTATTTTTAATCCAGCATTTTTTTTGTTGTAATTTTTAAACAATAGCTGGGCTAATTAAAACTACCCAGCAGGTTGAGTCAAATATTTAACCCTACCGCTGGGTCACAACAACTCAATCACTGGGTTTGTCTATATTAAACCCATCTTGGGTTATTTTTAACCCTGCATTTTTTTAGAGTGTAGTAATTTTTAAACACTAGTTGGGTTAAATAAAACTACCCAGCAGGTTGAGTCAAATATTTAACCCTACCGCTGGGTCACAACAACTCAATCACTGGGTTTGTCTATATTAAACCCATCTTGGGTTATTTTTAACCCTGCATTTTTTTAGAGTGTAGTAATTTTTAAACACTAGTTGGGTTAAATAAAACTACCCAGCAGGTTGGGTCAAATATTTAACCCAACCGCTGGGTCAAAACACCCAATCTCTGGGTTTGTCCATATTTAACACAATTTGGGTTATTTTTAATCCAGCATTTTTTTTGTTGTAATTTTTAAACAATAGCTGGGCTAATTAAAACTACCCAGCAGGTTGAGTCAAATATTTAACCCTACCGCTGGGTCACAACAACTCAATCACTGGGTTTGTCTATATTAAACCCATCTTGGGTTATTTTTAACCCTGCATTTTTTTAGAGTGTAGTAATTTTTAAACACTAGTTGGGTTAAATAAAACTACCCAGCAGGTTGAGTCAAATATTTAACCCAACCACTGGGTCAAAACACCCAATCTCTGTGTTTGTCCATATTTAACCCAATTTGGGTTATTTTTAATCCAGCATTTTTTTTTGTAATTTTTAAACAATAGCTGGGCTAATTAAAACTACCCAGCAGGTTGGGTCAAATATTTAACCCAACCGCTGGGTCAAAACACCCAATCTCTGGGTTTGTCCATATTTAACCCAATTTGGGTTATTTTTAACCCTGCATTTTTTTAGAGTGTAGTAATTTTTAAACACTAGTTGGGTTAAATAAAACTACCCAGCAGGTTGAGTCAAATATTTAACCCAACCGCTGGGTCACAACAACTCAATCACTGGGTTTGTCCATATTTAACACAATTTGGGTTATTTTTAACCCTGCATTTTTTTTTTGTAATTTTTAAACAATAGCTGGGCTTATTAAAACTATCCAGCAGGTTGAGTCAAATATTTAACCCAACCACTGGGTCAAAACACCCAATCTCTGTGTTTGTCCATATTTAACCCAATTTGGGTTATTTTTAATCCAGCATTTTTTTTAGTAATTTTTAAACAATAGCTGGGCTAATTAAAACTACCCAGCAGGTTGGGTCAAATATTTCACCCAACCGCTGGGTCAAAACACCCAATCTCTGGGTTTGTCCATATTTAACCCAATTTGGGTTATTTTTAATCCAGCATTTTTTGTTGTTGTAATTTTTAAACAATAGCTGGGCTAATTAAAACTACCTAGCAGGTTGGGTCAAATATTTAACCCAACCGCTGGGTCAAAACAACCCATTTTCTGTGTTTATCCATTTTTAGCCCAACGTGGGTTGTTTTTAACCCAGCATTTTTAGAGCTTATGTTACAAAACAGACACAAAAACGTGTGCCAATAAAAAATGTGAAATATAGTCCAACCAAATAATCAAGTTCTCCAAAATTCCAGCGCTGCATATATTGCTGTGCATGAACGGCTCGTGAAATGTTTAAGTGTGCAAATATATTCACCTCTCCTCATTAAACAAACGAGCTTGTTTCAGCGGCTGGAGAACTGGAACGTGTGAAGAGATTGAAGTCGTTGAAGGAAGAATATATAGCTCATAAATAACCAAAGATTGATTAATATGGCGTCACACTCGTAGTTTTCTCTGCAGAAGCACAGGTGATGAACAGACAGCAGCGGGAGGAAGGGCGCTCGTGACCTCCTCATCCTCTTCCTGGATGCTGCTGGAAAGCTCTTCAGGAAAAGGCGCAGTTAATGGGATGGGATATCCGTATACTCCCTGTTTTTCCTTCCACAGCTATTGTTCCCACAGCCTCGCTCACCTTTGGAGGACGAGCTGTTCTTCTCCTGAACGTCTGCGCCAGGCAGAGGAGATATATGACGGATTCTGAGACGAGGAGAAAGAAAAGCCTCCATGATCTGAAGACAAAAGCGAAGGCCTCACACACACACACACACACAGCGCTGGTGCTCTGCCAACAACATACTAAGATCTGAGAATCGCTACACAACAAAGATCCCTCTCTCTCTCAGAGATGTTCAAAGGTCTGCGCATTAAAGGATGCAGATGGTGTGTTAGCACAACATGCGCTGGCCTACGCTTTTTCCTCTCAATGCTTGTTTTTCCTCCTCGGAATATGATTTATGTGTCATTACGTATCATTGTGGTTTGCTGCAGTGCGTTTGAATCATACAGAGACAGAGTGGAAATCATTTTCCTCCATCAAACCTCAGAGAGAGAGACGGCCTGGTTCAGAGCTCAATGGCCGCTGGACCTGCAGGCCTGTAATTACGGCCCTCTGGAGTCATACAATAACATCACTTCAAGAGAACCTCAGAGAGAAAAGCTTCAGAAGCAGCAGAGGAGCCGCAGCGTTTATATAGCAGGAATCTTTTTCCATCATGAATGTTTGTGGAGTCGCTGACATCCATCAGAGGCGGTGGGTGGATGAGGAGAGAACGTCAGTGCTTCACTGCTGCCACCTGCTGTCCTCCAGCGGCAAACCCCAACATCCATTACATCTCATTCATCTGCTGGGTTAAAAACAACCCAAGTTGGGTTGGGTTATTGCTGGGTAGTTTTTATTTAACCCAAATATTGTTTAAAAATGACTGTATGTCTGGCTTAAAATGAACCCAAAATAGGGTGGAAATTAAAAATCAGACGCATAATTACTAGAGGCGACAATAATAATCAAAAGGTGAACATTTATTAATAAGCAATTTAATAAATGTTAGTATTATAATTTATTAAACTTAGGTTATTTATAACCCAGCATTTTTGAGAATATATATATATATTTACAATGTAAAAAATATTTTCATGAATTATAACAAATTTTTTCTTCTCTCAAATCAACCTAAATAATTAATGTGGTTCCGATAACATAATATTTTGAGTTTCTGTTGATTAAACCAATCGCCTTCATTGTATTAACTCAAATTTTTAATTTCAATGAACTTAAAAGGCAACCAGGTAACTTACTTTTTTAAGTTAAACCAAACAATTATTTTTTACAGTGTATATGTATATGTAAACACTTATTTAAATATACTCTCTCCATCTGATTAATCCCAGTACATTAAAACAATTGTTTTGTATTTTTCTGAAATGTTGTTATGCAAATGAGGCATTATCTAATTAAATATACACAGATTTGCATAAATTTCCAGAACAGAGATAAAGCCAGGATAAAATTAAAGGATTTCTCTTTTTATCACACTTTCACCATGTTTTTAGGAGTAAAATGTTGTATAAACCAGGTGAATGATATATGAACAAACCTTCAGAATATAGATATGAGTAAAACTGTAAAGTTTGGTGTGTGTAAAGCTGCCGAAGTAATTTCGGACTCAAACTCTCCGCCTTTAAAGATTGAAATCTACAGACGCAAACAGATAAAATAACAAAAAAAACAAAAAAAACTTTTTTTTTCAAGAAAGAAGACATATTACGGAAGCAAAAGAACCTAAAATCTTTGCCTTGATCACATGACAAAGCTGCTTGAATAATGACCTTGACTTCTTGAGATGAAGCAAAACGTACAGTTTTATATGAATGCAATATAATATTCACTCAGGAGCAAAAGTACATCTTTAATGACTCCGTGACCTACTTCAGTGGAACATTTACAGCAGCCGTCAGAGCAAAAACATCCTTAAAGCATCTTATTGTCAATGGCATGTCAGCCGCTGTATTATTCATGTGAAGTCTGTCCGTCTCATTTAAGTCTTGAAATGCCCTTCACTCATTTCCTCTGTCAAAGCCTCACACACGCACTAAATATTGAATATCATCTGACATGCACAATGTCAGGCGATATCAATTATTAACTGAGACAGAAGATGACCAGAGGTCCATTCAGGACAGAGCAGATCTGCCTGTGGACGCCGGATTCGTTTAGTGATGTCATCTGCCTTTATTATGCTGAAATATGATTTATTGCACATAATGGGACAGAAAATGCCATTAAAATCTGAACAGACTGTATTAAAGAGTGAATAATGGTGATGAAATAGGACTAATTAATAAGAGATTAATTACAATTTTATGCCCAGCTACATTCTTAAAAATGAAAATAGACAAACCCAGCATTTGGGTTAAATGTTTGCCCAACCTGCTGGGTAGTTTTGTTTAACTCAACTATTGTTTAAAAATGACTATATGTCTGGCTTAAAATGAACCCAAAAGAGGTTGGAAATTAAAAATTAGACTCATAATTACTGCAATTTAATAAATGTTTATTGTTTAATTATTATTCCTTAAACTTATTAATAAATGTTCATTTATTAAACATATTCATAAATGTTCATTTCAAACATATTTTGGGTTCATTTTAAGCAAGCAATATCGCTGGGCTTGTCCGTTTTTCAACCCAACTTGGGTTGTTTTTAACCCAGAATTTTTTTAGAGAGTAACAGGGAACATTCCCATAACATTTATGCAATAATGTTTATGCAAAAATTTATACAAAACATTCAAAATTAATATTTGTTCTATATTCTCGCAATGTTAAGATACAAGTTGTGCGTTGTTTTAAACACTGCGAGAACATTCAAATGTAACATTTTCAAAATATGGAACGTTCATCTACAGACGCCGCGACACGCGATAAAGGCGAAAAACGCGACACACAGAGCGCGAAAATTTGTCTCGAAGCCACTCTTGAATTGAAACAATAGCTGCCTCTCAATTCAGAGGCTGCGTCCTCCGGCATTTGAAGGCTGCAGATGTCATCAAGGATGTCTTATTTAAGAAAAGTAACTGTAATAAAATCGACCGTTGTTCCTCGTAAGGAGTAAATAACTGCAATTTCTTTCTTACTTTGCAACGTAACAGTTACTTTTCTTAAATGAGACGGCCTTGATGACGTATGCAGCCTTCAAATGCGACCTCTGGAGGACGCAGCCTTCGAAATGAGACGCAGCTAATAGATCCCGCTATTCACACTGGGCGCGAACATTCGCGGCGCGAAAAAGCGAGGATTTTTTTTCCCGACCTGTTGTGCCGATTTTTCCCCCGTTGATCCGCGATGAAACGTGCCGTCCAATGGACTATATATGCACGGTTACTTCCTGGTTGTGGTTAAGCCAGCTCGGGAATTTCCGGTGAACTGTTAGCTGTTCATTCTGTAGTCGCTGTACATCGACACAAAACCATCAATGGTTGACTTTTTAATGTTGTATGTATATTTTAATGCAGTTATCACATTTACCTAATTTGCCAATAAACCAGTTTTATTGATTGCAATAAAGACGAAGCTATTGGGACCGTTTAAAAACGGCTTGTCTGTAATTAGACGCGCATTTTTTCCTCAGCATTTCAAATGTTATTTTTAATGTGATGACCACTTACTTATTCATCCTTCTGAGATTGTCCCCATTGTAAAACCGAATGTTTCAAAATGTAGTATATTCAACATTTGATAAAAAACACTTATTTGAAAATAAAAAAGACAATAATTACCACTTTAACCAGCAGGTGGCGGTAGCAATTATTTGCGCATATATCAGCCATTTCCTCTAATCGTTTTTAACTTATTATTAAACATTATAAAATAACTAGATTTAAAAATACATTTTGTTGATGTGAAGTATGAAGTACTCACAAAATCTCATGAAAAACAATAACTTTTCTTGTGAATGAATGACAGAAAGCGCTCTCACTTTAATCACAGCAGCTGTCAGTCAGTGATTTCAGCACACTTGTAAAAACACACATTTTATTCAATTAATCTAACTAAAGTGCACAATAAATATTTAATTTTTTAAGCTTTTTTTTCACATAAAAGTGTGAAAACTGATGGTCGAATTGAATTTAGCCGAGGAGGAACACTGAGGCACGTCTTTATTTTTTATTTTTTATGCTGTCTTAGGTTTGAATAACTAAATGAATGCTATATGCCTGACTATTTAAGTGACTATATTCTGATTATAAACTAAGTATTACACTATTGATGCTCAACACACCAGCAAATGACTCTCACCGGAAGTTTTCGAGCTGGCTTATATTAATGCGGAAGTTCCATTAGATTTGTGCCTAAATCAGAGTTTTTGTCCTAACTAGCCGCGACGATTCCATTTTAGAAAACGTTTCTATTTTTCTGCGACGTCGCCGGCTATCGTCATATTGTCCAGCCCTAAAACATATATAGTTAGTTTTTGTCAGTGTTATTTATTTAAAAACACACAGTTATGCAGAATATAAGTTTAAATAAGGTTTAAATCCGAGTAATCACTTATCAATGTTATATATAGCCTATCGTCATATTGTCCAGCCCTAAAACTTTTATAGTTTTTGTCAGTGTTTATTTAAAAACACCAAATTATGCAGAATATAAATATTTAATTGATGAGTTGTCAACACAATATATAACAATACAATATATCCGGTATGATTTTACCTCAAAATCCAACAATTTGACACAAAATGATTACAAATCCATGTTTCTCTGCTGGAGTCGAGTTGTTTCTGTGAATTGCAGTGATGCATTTGCTTCTTTTTTCTGTAGCTTCTCATAATTTAACGAATTTGTTCTCGTAATTTAATGACTTTTTTCTCGTAATTTAATGACTTTTTTCTCGTAATTTAATGACTTTTTTCTCGTAATTTAACGAGTTTATTCTCAACATTTTATCTCGACTTTTTTCTCGAAATTTAACGACATTTTTCTCATAATTTAACGAATTTGTTCTCGAAATTTAACGAATTTTTTCTCGTAATTTAATGACTTTATTCTCAACATTATCTCGAATTTTTTCTCGAAATGTAACGACATTTTTCTCATAATTTAATGAATTTGTTCTCGAAATTTAACGAATTTGTTCTCGTAATTTAATGACTTTATTCTCAACATTTTATCTAGACTTTTTTCTCGAAACTTAACGACATTTTTCTCATAATTTAACGAATTTGTTCTCGAAATTTAACGAATTTGTTCTCGTTATTTAATGACTTTTTTCTCGTAATTTAATGACTTTTTTCTCGTAATTTAACGAGTTTATTCTCAACATTTTATCTCGACTTTTTTCTCGAAATGTAACGACATTTTCTCATAATTTAATGACTTTTTTCTCGAAATTTAACAAATTTGTTCTCGTAATTTAATGAGTTTATTCTCGTAATTTAACGACTTTATTCTCGTAATTTAATGAGTTTATTCTCGTAATTTAACGACTTTATTCTCGTAATTTAATGACTTTTTTCTCGTAATTTAACGAGTTTATTCTCAACATTTTATCTCAACTTTTTTCTCGAAATTTAACGAATTTGTTCTCGTAATTTAATCACTTTTTTCTCGTAATTTAATGACTTTATTCTCAACATTTTATCTAGACTTTTTTCTCGAAACTTAACGACATTTTTCTCATAATTTAACGAATTTGTTCTCGAAATTTAACGAATTTGTTCTCTTTATTTAATGACTTTTTTCTCGTAATTTAATGACTTTTTTCTCGTAATTTAACGAGTTTATTCTCAACATTTTATCTCAACTTTTTTCTCGAAATTTAACAAATTTGTTCTCATAATTTAATGAGTTTATTCTCGTAATTTAACGACTTTATTCTCGTAATTTAATGAGTTTATTCTCGTAATTTAACGACTTTATTCTCGTAATTTAATGACTTTTTTCTCGTAATTTAACGAGTTTATTCTCAACATTTTATCTCAACTTTTTTCTCGAAATTTAACGAATTTGTTCTCGTAATTTAATGACTTTTTTCTCGTAATTTAATGACTTTATTCTCAACATTTTATCTTGACTTTTTTCTCAAAATTTAACGACATTTTTCTCATAATTTAACGAATTTGTTCTCGTAATTTAATGACTTTTTTCTTGTAATTTAATGACTTTATTCTCAACATTTTGTCTCGACTTTTTTCTCGAAATTTAACAAGGTTTTTTCTCGTAATTTAACGAGTTTATTCTCAACATTTTATCTCAACTTTTTTCTCGAAATTTAACAAATTTGTTCTCGTAATTTAATGACTTTTTTCTCGTAATTTAATGACTTTATTCTCAACATTTTATCTTGACTTTTTTCTCAAAATTTAACGACATTTTTCTCATAATTTAACGAATTTGTTCTCGAAATTTAATGACTTTTTTTTTGTAATTTAATGACTTTATTCTCAACATTTTGTCTCGACTTTTTTCTCGAAATTTAACAAGGTTTTTTTCTCGTAATTTAACGAGTTTATTCTCAACATTTTATCTCAACTTTTTTCTCGAAATTTAACAAATTTGTTCTCGTAATTTAATGACTTTTTTCTCGTAATTTAACGAGTTTATTCTCAACATTTTATCTCAACTTTTTTCTCGAAATTTAACGAATTTGTTCTCGTAATTTAATGACTTTTTTCTCGTAATTTAATGACTTTATTCTCAACATTTTATCTCGACTTTTTTCTCGAAATGTAACGACATTTTCTCATAATTTAACGAATTTCTTCTCGTAATTTAACAACTTTTTTCTCAACATTTAATTACTTTATTCTCAACATTTTATCTCAACTTTTTTCTCAAAATTTAACGAATTTGTTCTCGTAATTTAACGAGTTTTTTCTCGAAATTTAACAACTTTAATTATTGCTTGGCCCTAATCCTCTTCCGTAGCATCGCGTCTGGTGTGGACACGGTGTTATTTTTACATAACTAAGAAGAGAAACATTCCAACTTAATTAAAAAAACTAATATAGAATATAATTTTGTTAGCTCTGTCATTGTGAAAAATAATTATCAAATAAACATAAAAAATGTACAAGTTAAAACTCAACAAAATCATCATCAAATCAAGAATCAGTCCAGTTCTTAAACTCAAACACAGATTATTTTTGAAGAAGTTCATCATGTGTGTTTGGAGGATGAACGTTATTATTCAGAACTGCAGTTAAATCTTTATGAGCACTAAAATGAAATGATTCTGTCTCAACCACACCAATAAACACTGCATCAGCAGAGAGCTCGTGTGGATAATGTGACCGTCTCAGAGACTCATGGGAATCTAAACGGCACAGTTGTCTCATCACTGAAGTGCTGATCTGGATTCGCGCCAGTCTGATCACATGACACACACTCAGCAGAATCGCTTCACTGACACGTCAACTTCTGAAGCTGTTTCAAATGAAAACAATCGGCTAGAAATGTTCTGAAACAAGTCGTAACATTAAAAAAACGTTAGACGAACGTCCAACTAGAGCTTGTTTTAATAATGTTATTAAGACTGATAACTTTTTCAGTTAACATTACAGGAATAATGTTTGTTTATAACTTTGAGAGAACCTTGCCAGACGTTCCCTGTTAGCTTGGTTTGACACATTCTATCTTATATTTTAACTGATGTGTTATTTTATAAATATAGTTATGTTTAGATGCATGTTATTGACAAATAAGGTTTTTAAAAGTGTAAAAAAAAACATAATGGAGATATAATTAATTTTGAAGTTTTATTAAGTGTTAAAAATGAGATTATGTGGTTTTTATAATCAATTAACTCTGCTTTTGTGTTTTTTGTGTTTTTTGTGTTTTTTTTTACAAAATTTGTCACCAAAAAAGTCATTCGGTTTAACCAAAATTTAGGTTTTACCGAATTACACTTTTGGTTTTACCGAATTACACTTTTGGTTTTACCGAATGACGATAATTTTGGTTTTACCGAATTACACTTTTGGTTTTACCGAATTACACTTTTGGTTTTACCGAATTACACTTTTGGTTTTACCGAATGACGATAATTTTGGTTTTACCGAATGACGATATTTTCAAACAATGCTAACAGGCTGATATCTAGCAAAAGGACAATCAAACATTTGATTTTTAGTACAAGTTTTTAAAATATTACAACATTTTCCATGTTTTATAGCGGTTGCACCGAATGACCTGATGTTTCGGGACATGCGTATGATCAAGTGAAAACATTAATTTTTCAAATAGTTAAAAGAGAGTTCGTTAATTTGCTTCACGACCATGTGGTCCTTTGCAGGTGTCTGAATGATGTCACATCCTGTCACATGATACTGACCACATGACTTGATCCAAAATGGTCGCTTTATTTTGGTTACTCCGAATGACTTAAATGAAATTCATTTTTCCGGACATTATTTCTCATAACAAAGCAACGACTTCTACACATAATTTTAACACCATTTTGCACTATGTTGATATATGATGTTATAAAATCATTAAATATATACATTTATTACATTTTAAGATATTTTAATCACAAATGAACGGTTGGACGGTTAAACCGAATGACCTTTTGACACTTCAAAATCTTTAAAATCCCTTTATATGTAGCAAAATATAATTAAAACCTTTTGGATTCAATAAAAGAGATCTAGTTGTGTTCATATCTTTGTTTTTTATTATTATTAAGGCCTTATTATTAATGACCCGTCACGACATTGACCCATAAACATGTTGGGATGTGTTTAAAATCCTGTTTACATAGTGGCGTTTTTGTTTACGAATGAGACACGTGACTCATATGCTGAGTTTAACGCTCGGAAAGCAACTACATTTCCCATAATGCAGTGCTCGCTTGACTTCCTGACCCGCACCGCAGAGTCTCCGCACACAAACACCACCAAATCACTGTGTGTCTTATTTATCTCTCACAATGAGAGGAACACGCATTATATATGAACTTGGCCATGAATGAAACCCGTTTCTGAGGTAAGACGCGCGTGATTTTATTGATTATTTCTTATTGCAGATGTTCGCCTGCTGTCATGCTAATGCTACGCGGCTAATAACATCAACGGTTTCCAATGGAAATCGCCAGACGTGCATTAATCGTGATATTAATGACCGAAACGGTCCAGAACCGTGGCATTTAGATGTTTGTAATGGATTGTCATGAAATGTCCTGGTTGAAGCTGTCAGTGTGATGTTAGCACGGCTAGCTGAGGAGCTCGAGCTCTGACTGGATTCTCTGAGAGAAAATCACACAACTGTGTTTTGTTAAACTCACAGATGATTAAAGATTATGTATATATCTGAAACTGGATCAGAACCGAAGCATCAGACAGTTTAAACGTTTAAAAAAAAAAGTTTAAAGCTCGTCAGTCATGACTGACATCACGTGATTGGCTGACACATCACAATATGATCATAGACTGTCAAGATCATGATGTCATTTAATGGACAATAGTGGTATTTATTTACATCTGTTGTGAAATGACAAGAGTGAGTAAAGGAACTGTTTAATGAAAATGATGAAATTGAAAAACTACCCAGCAGGTTGGGTCAAACATTTAACCCAACCACTGGGTTAAAACAACCCATTCGCTGGGTTAAAACATTGCAATCGCTGGGTTAAAACATTGCAAACGCTGGGTTAAAACGACCCAATCGCTGGGTTAAAACATTGCAAACGCTGGGTTAAAACATTGCAATTGTTGGGTTAAAACAACCCATTCGCTGGGTTAAAACATCGCAATCGCTGGGTTAAAACATTGCAATTGCTGGATTAAAACATAGCAATTGTTGGGTTAAAACAACCCAATCGTTGTGTTAAAACATTGCAATTGTTGGGTTAAAACAACCCAATCGCTGGGTTATAACATTGCAATCGCTGGGTTAAAACATTGCAATCACTGGGTTAAAACACACCATTCGCTGGGTTAAAACATCGCATTCGCTGGGTTAAAACATCGCAATCGCTGGGTTAAAACAACCCATTCGCTGGGTTAAAACATCGCAATCGCTGGGTTAAAACATTGCAATCGCTCGGTTAAAACATTGCAATCGCTGGGTTAAAACAACCCATTTGCTGGGTTAAAACATTGCAATCGCTGGGTTAAAACATTGCAATCGCTGGGTTAAAACA
>RJVU01007774.1:663899-699709 GCA_003731715.1 Anabarilius grahami | reverse complement strand
TGGGTTAAAACAACCCAATCGCTGGGTTAAAACAACCCAATCGCTGGGTTAAAACATTGCAATCGCTGGGTTAAAACATTGCAATCGCTGGGTTAAAACATTGCAATTGCTGAGTTAAAACATCGCAATCACTGGGTTAAAACAACCCATTTGCTGGGTTAAAACATTGCAATTGTTGGGTTAAAACAACCCAATCGCTGGGTTAAAACATTGCAAACGCTGGGTTAAAACATTGCAATCGCTGGGTTAAAACAACCCATTTGCTGGGTTAAAACATTGAAATTGGGCATGAAATTTAAAATTGAATGTAAAATATTGATGTTGATGGACACATAATGCATCATCTATATATCCGGCACTCTCCATCGCTGTGTCAGTGGGTTCTGGTTGGGAAATCTCTCGTTCTAGTTTGATGTAATGAAGGTCAGACTGGACAGGTGTGTCTCTGATTGTCTGTTTCAGGGGTTCGTGCTGAAAATCTTGTGTGCCAAGAACCATGAACCTCCACCAGGTGCTCACAGGTGCTGTCAACCCCGGAGACAACTGCTTCTCTGTGGGCAGCGTCAGCAACCGGCCGTTCACGGTAAAAACAGACCATCTGTGTGTGTGAGAGAGAGTGCGTGTGCTGATGTGACATCATGTTTCATGTGACAGGCGTACGCCTCCGGCTGTGACATCGTCATTCTGGGCAGCGACTTTGAAAGGATCCAGATCATCCCGGGAGCCAAACATGGGAACATCCAGGTGGGCTGTGTGGACTGCTCGCTCCAGGGCGGACAGGTGAGACACCAAAATCACACCTGCAAGGTCACGTGTTCGATTCCCAAGGAATGCATGAACTGATTAAAAATCGTGTAGCTTGAATTCAATGCTAATATTAGCTGTCATTAGTAGGGCTGGGTATTGCCACAATTTTCACGATTCGATTCGATCACTATTCACATGCTTTCGATTCGATATCGATTATTTTTAGTGTATTATTTTTAGTTACAGTAAATGACAAATTTTCTAGAGGAAAAAAATGCTGTAAACTACACATGGGAGTCAGTTGGTACTACTATAATAACATTGAAGGTTAAATTAACTTATTTATATACAAACACTTAAATTACACTCAATGATGTTTTAATTATAAATAAAGTTTAGAATTACATAATCATATTTCTACTCCAATTCGTTTTTTTTTAAATATAAACATTTAAATCACGGCTGTCACAACTGATTTATTCAAACATGCATTAAATATTGAAGAACATTAAAAATTATAATGAATATGTAACGGTGCATAGCTATATTTATCAGAATGTTGCTTTCTAGAGCACTTTTCTAGCTGACTAATGAGTTTATGGTCACTGAATATGTTTTTCTGAGGTAAATGTGACGTGACATTGAAGCTGTTTTATTGAGTCTTTCCGAGGATGAAACACTGATTGAGCGATTACACGAGACATGATACGGATTTCAGTAAGTTGTACTGTATATTTTAACATACCTTCAGATGTTCATGCATGATAATTTCGCGCTGTAACTGGTATTAAAGCGGAGGAGAGGATGATCACATGCTTCTCTTTAACTGAGGCGCTAAAGCGATCCGTCACGCCACATTAAACAGCGCCAAAACGGTATTTATTTTTTGAATCTCATAATAAGATGGACGTCATTTGAAATCTGAGACTTTGCTTCATATCAAAAGTAACAAAGCACAAAGATTATTGCGATTTATTGGATGGGAGGCGCTACATATTCTGCTCATTCATCAACTGAAAACAGACTAGACTAATCGATTCTTGGGATTTAAGAATCGATATCGGTTCGTAAAAATGAGAATCGATTAAAATCGAGAAATCGATTTATTTTTTTTTACCCAGCCCTAGTCATTAGGGTGTGTTGAAGTATAAAGTTATATGTCCAGGTGTATCCACACATACATACAGTACAGCACACTCGCGTGAAGTGATATATTCTGTGAAGTGCTTTGAAATGATAAAATATAAATAAACATGAATGGAATTGAAGCCCTGCATCATCCATAAGAGTTTCCTGAAGTCCCCGAACCTGTAAACCGGACGTCATTTACATGCCAGACATCATGTGGTGGTCTAAACTTCCTCCTCGCCCGAAGAGCTCTGAAATGCTCTCTTGCTTTCCCTTAATTAAAACCATCCAGCCGTAGTGTGCTCACATTACCAGCTCATTGTTCAGTCAAATACATGAGCGTGGGAACGTTCCTGAAGTGGGTAAACACAACAGACACCGACTGAATCAGTCCAAGCGTTTGAAGTGGCAGGTTTTAAAATTCAGCAAGTGTATCTGAACAGGATTATTACTGTGCAAACTTTCTACATCTGCTCTGTTTTCAGATCGCGGCATCGTATGGAAACATTGTTTGTGTGTTTGAGCCGGTGGAGGTCAGTCCGCAAGGGAAAGCGCAAAAAGTGAGTTTCTTCTGGACTAAATGCGCTCTGTATTATGTGGCGTTCAATGTGCAAGACTTTCCTGAATAGTGCCGCTTGCAACACCAAGATCATGGGTTCAACTCCCAGGGAATGCATGAACCGATGAACTGATGAAATACACTGGGGGTCAGGAGTGATAAAGAAAGGAATAATTAACTTTTTTATGTTTTTGAAAGAGTCTCTACTGCTCACCAGCTGCATTTATTTGATCAAAAAATACAGTAAAATATTTTCACAATGTAAAACAGCTGTTTTCTATGTAAATATATAGTAAAGTGTAATTTATTCCTGTGATCAAAGCTGAAATTACTCCAGTCTTTAGTGTCACATGATCCTTCAGAAATCATTCTCATTGAATCACAATGTTCAAAAACAAGCGATTAGGGCTGTCAAATGATTCAAATTCGTAATCTGATTAATTACATGATGTGCCGATCAATAAATCAAATTATCACACATTAAAATCAATTTTGGCTGAGGAATTACCCCCAAAAGATCATTTGAAGTCATTATTGTTTAGATGAAAAAAGCATTGAATAGACACTACAAAAAGTATCTATAGAAAGAAATATTTTGATTCAACATAGAATTTATTACACATAAACTTTTCAGACGCTGCATCTGAAGTGGAATTTATGTATATTTTACACAGACTGTTTAATGCAGCTCAGAAGTGCATGAATATGAATGAAAAATGAAATTATACTTAAATATGAAAGTAAAACCGCTGGTAGGTGGCGACAAGTCACTGTCTTAATGAGTGAGTCATTGAATCATTCATTCAACCGATTCATTAAAGCGGCTGATTCATTCTGGAACAAAGCATGTGATCGTTTTTATGAATGAGTCACTGAACCAACAATAGAAAGTTCAAAAGAATAGCATTTATTTTAAATAGAATCTTTTGGGTCCTTGTTGAAAAAAAATATTAATTTCTGTTTTTACCCCAAACTTTTAAACAGTAATTTATTACAATTTCCACAAAGATATGCAGCAGGACAACTGTTTTCAACATTGATAATAGTCATAAATATTTCTTGAGCAGCAAATCATCGTATTAGAAGGATTTCTGAAGGATCATGTGACACTGAAGACTGGAGTAATGATGCTGAAAATCCAGTTTTGATCACTGGATATAAATGACATTTTACTATATATTCACATAGAAAACAGCTATTTAACATTAAACTTTTTACCCCAGTGTATATCTTGAATGCAATGGATAAAAACATCTGGCAAATGCATCTGTCACAATGTTTTTTCAGAAGCTGAATTATCATTGGCAGAAGAGCGGGCAGTTCGTCTTGCAGTCAGTCGCACACATCCTGACGTGGCACCCGACCGGTACGTGAGATCAGCGTTTGCTCCTCGTGTCTGAGACGAGCCGCTCGCCTCACCTCTCTTATCTAACGCTGTTCACAGGTACGTGTCTTCTGACCGGCTCGGCATCTCTGCAGCTGTGGTGTAACGTGCGTTCCAGCGCAGATCCCGAAGACAAGGCCGCGGCCGGCGATCCTCAGCACTCCTGGAGATGCATATGGCAATGCAAGTCAGTGTTCATCCTTCATGTCACACTGAGTTTTTCTGAATACACCTCAGACTGCTGCAGTAACCTCTCTCTGGATGTTACAGGTCCGCCGCTCCGACTCACTTCATCAAGTTTTCCCCGGATGGAGAGTTTTTTGCGACAGCAGGACAGGTTTGTACTTGTACTTGTGTGATGTGTGCACTTGGGGGTTTGTGTTAATTACAAAAAAATTATTTTCTGGGATTTTTTCAGTAACGATTATTAGACTATATTTATACATTTTCATTATGAGCTGATATTTACCAACATAAATTGATTTCCAGGAGCATTTTTAGCTTTATAAGGGCAGTCTTTTTAAACCCTATTTCATGTATGCATCATCTTTTATGTCAAATTTGTACATTTAATCAGTAAATTCAATTAGAAATATAGCTGCAAGCAGCCATTAAGGGGCCAAGCGCAAAGAAGCAAGCAAGTAAAATAGCATTTTATTACATATACTTTATTGTAGTTAGTGGCAATTTAATATTTTAAGTTATAGCGCCACCAACAGGTGCAATCCCAGCACTTTTTTAATGTGGTCTTAGAGTGTGTCCATAAATAAGTGTGTCAAATTTGGCCAAAATATCTCATTTCGTTTAGGAGTTATAGACATGTATATGTATGAGTGCATAAAAAATAACCCATGCATGACTTTGATTGCATTTTTTTTGCCACTTACTATCAAATTTTCAACATCAAATATCCAACAACCTATGTTTTCGAATTTGCTATGATGGTTTCGTCTTGATCGGATTCGAACGGTTTCGAAGATATTCGCGAACGTTGTTTTAGCGCTAATTTGCAAAGTTACACAAACCAGAGATGACTCCCATGAAAATAAGTCAACCACATCAAAAGTTATGAACATATGAATATTTGATTTCACCACTAGGTGGCGCTGTCTCAGACTCCTTTAGGGCATTGTGCTCATGACCCATACCGAGTTTTCGTAATGATACGCTAATGCGTAAAAAAAAAATACAGCATTTTGCTACAAAATGCAAAAAGGCCGACGCCCAAAATAGCCAATATGGTAAAAATGTATTTTAATCAACTCGGCATGCTGCCCTGAATCTAACAAGACCAGTTTTATCATTTTTGGCGTTTATAAGCAATAATAGCCATTTTTGCTATCTCCAGACCAGTAGGTGGCGCTGTGCCAAAACGCAGCATGTAGCCCTAGGTCATGCTTGTGATGACATGTACCAAGTTTGGCTAGAATACGCTTAAGCGTTGCGGAGATACAGCCTCGCGTCCAATTTTGGCATGCTCTTCTTCGAATTTGTTTGCGTGTTAATCGAGAATAGTTGGGTTTATTAAAATGTTTTTGATAACTTTTTGCCAGCATAACCTGAAGATGATCTGATTTGATTTTCATGAAAATTGGAGGAGTTCATTTTTACGTTGGTAAAATAGCGTTCATGTTATTCCGGGCTGACTAATTAAACTCGTTATTCAACCAAAATCTTGTCACCGTCAACATTTAAATTCTGTCTCGTTGCAGGACGACTGTTTGGTGAAAGTGTGGTACAGCACCAGCAAATGGCAGGCGGACATCACCAAATTCTTCACCCCGCTTGACCTGCACTCTGGGGCAGAGATCAACTTCTCCTTCATTTACCTGGCTCACCCTCGCTCCGTCACCGGCTTCTCCTGGAGGAAGACCAGCAAATACATGCCTAGGTGAGTTGAGGCGCGACGGACGCCCTGCAGACGCCTGCCGCTCTCACTGACCGCTGTGTGCTGCTCTTCCAGAGGCGGCGTGTGTAACGTGCTGCTGACCTGCTGCAAAGACAGCGTCTGTCGACTGTGGGCGGAAACGCTGCTGCCCAGCGACTGCCTGCTGTCCGGACACAGACACAATCACTGCAACAACGACCTGCCGAAGACAAACAACATGAAGAAGTCTTCCAGCAACACCCTGAACCAGAGCCCGCTGGAGGTGAGCTGAAGCAGAAACCCTTGTGTGTGTGTGTGTTCACTGATGAACGACTAGAGCTGCATCTTCTGTCTGTTCACAGCTGAACCTGAAGCCTTCGTGGCGAGAGGAGGTTCGGTGTTTATCTCAGCTCTCGTACACGGGTCCTCTGCCACAGCAGCAGAACAAGCACTATGCACACCGCACCAACATCCTGCACGCCAACGCCCTGTGCCACTTCCACATCGCTGCCAGCATAAACCCAGCCACAGGTAACGTGACCTTCAGTGTGACACAGACATGATGCTTACTGAGATGCTTAGTTGATGAAAAGCTAATCATTAAAATGCAATTCTATAAATTCTCCTACTGACGCTCATCTCTCTCTGTAACTTTCTGTTGTCAAAATATATGCAAGAACCAAAGGCCTTTGTAATGTGTGCAGACATCCCTCTGCTGCCCTCCATCTCGTCCATGAACGGCTCCGATGAGGAGGAACCGGGAGGCTCGTTCACTGTTCACTGGCTCAACAACAAAGAGCTGCACCTGACGCTGAGCATGGAGGTGTTTCTACAGCAGCTCAGGAGCAACGGCGAGCAGAACGGACCCGGAGAGCGCTACGGTACTGTGTAGTACATCAATATATCAGAGACAAGGACTGATTTACCATATTAACACTGGGAGAGAACAGTTTAATCAGGTGCTAGCACATGTTTACATTGAAAAACAATGGAAATGTAGTGCAGTGCAATGGAAAAAGGCATTCTGTGTGAACGGCCCCTTTACTGTGATATGAGATTTAGGTCACACTAGAGCACTAGATGTTCATCAACACATATTGCGTGGGTAAAAAAAAAAGCCATCGGTGTGTTTACAGTTTTATTGATGGCATTTGTACACTAATAAGCCTGTGAGGATTAGGGTTGGGTATCATTTTAATTTTATCGAATTGATTCCGATTCTGAAGTCTTGCACTTTTAAAAAAGCACTTTAAAGGGTTAGTTCACCCAAAAATGAAATTTCTGTCATTAATTACTCACCCTCATGCCATTCCACACCTGTAAGACCTTCGTTCATCTTTGGAACACAAATTAAGATAGTTTTGATGAAATCCAAGAGGTTTTTTTTAATCTCCCATTGAAAGCAACATAATTACCACATTCAAGGTCCAGAAAGGTACTAAAGACATTGTTAAAACAGTCATGTGACTGCAGTGGTTCAACCTTAATTTCATTTTTGGGTGAACTAACCCTTTAATGTTATGAAGCAACAAGAATAGTTTTTGTGCACAAAAACAAAACAAAAATAAAAACTTTATTCAACAATTTCCACTTTACTGTCATTATCCTATGCAGTTTACATTGAAGACACAGTGCAGCGCTTCAGTGTTCTACGTCAGAACGCCGACTCGTTATTGGCCGGCTCCTGCATCAGCATTAACGCATGCGTCGTGCTGATCACGTGACCAGCTTTGGCCAATAATGAGCCGGCGTTTGGACGTAAACACAGCAGCGCTTAACTGCGTCACCTGCGTACGAGACTAAGAGGAAAGAGAAGAAATTGTTGAATAAAGTCGTTATTTTTTTGTTTTTGCACACAAAAAGCACACACTTAATAACATTAAGGTTGAACCACTGCAGTCACATGGCTGTTTTAACGATGTCTTTAGTACCTTTCTGGACCTTGAAAGCGTTGATTATATTGCTGTCTATGGACGAGTCGTATACCTCTCGGATTTCATTACAAATATCCTAATTTGTGTTCTGAAGATGAACGAAGGTCTTACGGGTGTGGAACGACATGAGGGTGAGTAATTAATGACAGAAATTTCATTTTTGGGTGAACTAACCCTTTAAATGGTTTCAAATCACATTAAAACGCAAACACAGGAATTGCGAGATGCACACGTCTCATCAAATCCCTGGTTCTTGGAAATTCGGAGCCGGTTCTCGATACCCAACCCTAGTGAGGATTCACATGCATCATATGAAGTGATCTCTCTGTTCTGAGCAGATGTGGATGAGGAGCGGAACAGCGCTGATGGTGCTGCTGCGAGCTCCGTCGCTCTGCCTGCGGTGGCTGTGGATCATCAGGTGGACGTGCTGCTGGGCGACTGGAACAGAGGAGCAGACATGCTGTTCAGCATCCACCCGATGGACGGGTCGCTGCTGGTGTGGCACGTCGACTGGTTGGACGAATACCAGCCGGGCATGTTCCGACAGACACAGGTAGTTTCTCACTGCATACTGTTTGCATCATTAAATCGTTTTCCTGCTTTGACTTAATTCTCTGTTTCCAGGTTTCTTTCGTGTCCAGGATTCCCGTGGCCTTTCCCACCGGTGACGCCAACTCTCTCAGCCGCAGCGTGGTCATGTACGCCTGCAACAAAAACGTGGACCTGGCCATCCAGCACGGACGTCAGCGGCCCGCGGGTCTGCCGCACTCTTCCTCCGCGCTGATCGGCTTGAGCCAGAACAAACCCTCCTCCAACAGCCTGCGCCTCAGCATCTTCACCCCCAGCGTCCTGATGATTTCCAAACACTCCGACGGCTCCCTCAACCAATGGGCCGTCAGCTTCGCCGAAGATTCGGCCTTCTCCACGGTGCTCAGCGTCTCTCATAAGTCGCGATACTGCGGCCACCGCTTCCACCTCAACGATCTGGCCTGCCACTCTCTGCTGCCCCTGCTGCTCACCACGTCACACCACAACGCCCTGAGGACACCCGATGGCGACGGCACTCTGACGCTCCCGCCGGACCCGTCCTGCAGGAGCAGAGTGGCATCCGGTGGCGTCTCCCAGGACCCCAACGCCATCTACAGCGAGCTGATCCTGTGGCGGGTGGATCCGGTGGGTCCGCTGTCGTTCTCGGGCGGCGTGTCAGAGCTGGCCAGGATCAACTCGCTGCACGCGTCGGCCTTCTCTAACGTGGCCTGGCTGCCCACGCTCATCCCCAGCAACTGCCTCGGTGAGGATGTCTACCTTGGTTTCTGACAAACGTTGTATAAAAGCAAAATTCAACCTTTGTGGTTGCTTCTAGAATTCAAATTAGTTCAGCCTGACAGTCTTAAGCAAAAAGAAAAAGAAAGCAAGAGTACAAAACAGGAAAAAGCACTCTGTGTGCGGATTATTGGGATATTTTTGGAGGTTCCTGCCCGCCGCAACCTTTAATGAGTTACTGTGCCGTCAGTCTCGTAGAATATTCATAAATGTGTATTCAGCTTATGAATATTTACTGTGCATCTCTAAAAGTTTAATTGATGAACTTTCGTTCTGCTTGAAGCTGATTGGATGTTATATGTTGGTCTATTCATATTTCATTTCCTTCCCAAAAGGTGTGTATGGAAACTCACCCAGTGCCTGCTTCATTGCCAGTGACGGACACTCGCTGAGACTGTATCAGGCTATCATAGAGGCCAAAAAACTGCTGAGTGAACTCTCGAACCCCGACATCTCTGTAAGAATGAACCTGGCTTTTATGTCGAATTGTCGAATAGTAGAGTCCTGCATATATGCATCATGTCTTGTTCTTCCAGAAATATGTTGGAGAGGTGTTTAATATCATCAGCCAACAGTCGACGGCCAGACCAGGCTGCATCATCGAGCTCGATGCCATCACAGACTTTGTACGTATAAGATCCACTACTAAACTGGAGTATCATGTCATTTCCCAAAGTGCCCAGCGCTCACCATGTCTCTCGCTGTTTGTTCAGCAGGGGAAAGAGACGCAGCTGTTGCATGTGTTTGAGGAGGACCTGATCTTGGGAAATGAGAAATCGGACGATTGCCTACAGGAGTCTGGTAGGAGGTCATTCTCTCTGATAACGCAGCAGTGTTGGTTGTGTTTCTGTGCTGTATCGTAAACGCTTGTCTTTGTTTAGTTCCCAGCCGGACGCTCTTCTCCGCTCGCTTCTTCCTGGTGGTGGTGGAGATCGCTCAGAGCGGCAGGTCGCTCCTGCACATGTGGCATCTACAGTTAGACGCAGTTCCCGTCATTATGGGTTTGTAATGGATTTTATTAAGAATAGTGACATGCTTCCAAGTGAACTGGATTCTCAATAGTCAAGTCATTCTCAGTAGCTGTTTTCATCCAAAGTTGCAAATTTAACTTATGCACAAAATTGGAATATGACATAAAACATATGCAAATAAAGCAACATTTCCATTCCTAGGAAATTGGTGCAAAATATCTGCAATACAAGTGGAAATTGATGCAATTTGGCTCTTTTTTGTCCATCTTAAGTGACTTGCGTTTGGATGCTGGTGTTTGGGATTGCAATTGTCAGCGGAGATCGACTGATAGTGATTTTTTTTTTTTTTTGTTATAATCGATACCAATTATTTGCATGTTTATGTGCCCGATAATCGATATACAGAACCGATATTTGTTTTATTTCTGTTTTTGATAATAATAACAACAGCACTGAACTGAACAAACTGTTTTATTTACCACTTTTTAAATACTGTGATTTCTGCAGTTTCACTTGCATACAGAACACTTCTACATCAATAAATAGTGTCTGAAAGAGTGCAAAAAATGAAAAATATAGTCAGTGCACTGTCACTGAAATTTCTTTTTTTTTTTTTTTATAAAATCTTTGATCAGGTAAACAAACAGTAAACAAATATTGCAAATAAAAATTATAAAATATAAAAAAAGCATAAAACATTCTAAACTGCCTGGACATATATACATATATATATATATATAAAAAAACATTACTAGTTAATCCTAGTTGCATCTTTTTATTTATAAGAACAAGCAAAATAAATATACAAAGTCTAATGTTTTCATATAGAGAACATAAAATGTCTGAAAAAATACTGATTATCCGTTGATCTCTAATTGTGAGAGACGCTTCTGGGAAGGAATTAAAACAAATCATTCTGATGATAAGACTTTAAACCACCAAACCGATATTTGAGATGCTGTGCAATGTGATTGGTAAGTCCAGTTATTCAATCGTCATGGGGACTTTTTTTTTGTGCATCGAAGGATTTATTTGGTAAATGTGTTTCCATCGTAGTTTATGCATGTCTTCTTATCGCATAAAAATTAACCGCCTCAATTGAGCTCATAAGTTTGGGCATTTTTAAACTTTATACACATCTTGCTGTTTCCAAAGTGTTTTTTTTTTAATGTGATATCCCAAAATTTGCATAAAAATAGGTGGATGGAAACAAACCTACATGATTGGACTGTTAAAAGTGCCAGATTGAAGTCAGACATGAATACAGGTTTAATGAAATAAAGCCAAAATAAAAGCATGGTCACTTGTTTAACATTGTCAGCTGTAAAGGAAAGACATTTCGATGAAAGGATATGCACACAATCTTTATATTTCACTGTTTCTGTCGATTAAACTGATTTGTTTCCGTTTTTTCAGAGCAAACTCAAACTCCTGCAAAAAGTGAGACTGTGTCTCCATCACCCACAAACTGCTCACAGTTTAACTTTGAGACGGTCGGCTCACCGCAGGCCCAGAGATCGAAACTCAGCACATCCAACCTCCAGAGCGCCTGTCGCCTCACTCTTACCAGTACGAAAGTGTTCAGCCAGGAGCTCGACCTACCACAGGGTGTTGAAGTCATACGTGTAACACCTGCTGCAGGTGACGGCAAACTACATTTGTGATCATACAGTGCTGCGTGATTCTCTGTGTTTGTATTCTGACAGATTATCTGCCTTGCAGGACATTTGAGCTCTTCATCCCTGCAGCCAGCTGGACGGGCTCCGTATCTGCTGGCCACATCCTGCTCAGACGGAACTGTCCGGTTCTGGAGGTGCAGCGCCGTCTCTGACCCCGATAGCTCCGGAGAACCGTCATACGTCTGGGAAGAGTGGCCTTTGTTAGTGGAGGAAGGCGTGGCCAGCAGCAGTGCTCTGAGCATGTGCGGTCAGCTCATGGGTCTCAGCTGCTGCCACACCAGCAGAGTTGCGGTAGCACACCGGAGTGACGGACCAGGTTCTGGCGAGCCGCTCATGCATGTCAGCATATTCCAGTGCGACTCTACCGGCGGCTCTCAGTGGATACTGGAACAGATACTTAAAGTCAGCGGCTCTTATAGCCCGAGTATTAATGACTGTGATAAAAGCCTTATGGTACTGAGGGATGGGTTGGTAAATAACAATTGCTTAGCTCTTGGCGGTAAGAGGCAGGTCCACTTAGACTGGGTCTCCAGAGAAGACGGCTCTCATATATTAACCGTGGGTCTGGGATCTAAACTTTACATGTACGGGATGCTATCGGGAAAACCTCCAGATCTGGGACTGTCCGATAGCAGCAGGGAGCACCGCTGCTCCCGCCTGGTTCTTCTCAGAGTGGTGGATTTAGTGTCGTCTGTTGAAGGTTCGCTACCCATTCCTGTCTCTCTGTCTTGGGTGCGAGATGGGATCTTAGTAGTCGGGATGGAATGCGAGATGCACGTCTACTCCCAATGGCAGCCACCCGCCCCGGCCAAGCCGGGGCTCACCACCGGAGAGAACAGTATCGGTACCGGCAGCGTGATGTCTCTGAAACTGGAGGGACTCAGTCCGAATCCTTCTAAAAAGACTCTCACTAGGTCCATGACTAGTTTGGCTCAGAAACTCAGTGGAAAGAGAACTGTGTACGACCTCCCAGCTGAGATGGAGGATTCTGGGTTGTTTGAGGCTGCGCACCACCTTTTTCCCACTCTGCCCCAGTATCATCCGGTACAGCTTTTGGAGCTCATGGACCTCGGAAAGGTGCGACGGGCCAAAGCCATCCTGTCCCATCTGGTGAAGTGCATCGCCGGAGAGATCGTGTCTCTGAAGGACACGACTGTCAACCAAGAGCGCCGTCTGCGCTCACTCACGATCAGCGCCAGCGGAAGCACCACCAGAGACCCAAAGATGTTCAGCAAGGGCGAGAGCTCGGACTACACCGAGATCGACTCCATCCCACCACTGCCGTTGTATGCGCTGTTAGCCGCCGATGATGAAACGGCCCCCAGTGCCAAAGAAAGAACGGACAGCTTGAGCGCTCACGGCGCCAGTACATCCAGCCAAAGTGTTGCTTACGATGAGCTCTTCTCGAGCACCGGTGTCAGTGCGGATGACTTGGACCCTTTCGATGCAGACGAGGAAGATGATAATGCCAAAGTCATTGATCTGTCGAAGTACAGCCCCACGTTTTTCGGCTCTGAGCACGCACAGGTGTTATCCGGACACCTGCTTCACTCTAGTCTCCCGGGCCTGACGCGGATGGAGCAGATGTCTTTGATGGCCTTGGCAGACACCATTGCTTCCACCAGCACCGACATTGGAGAAAGTCAAGGGAAAAGCCAAGGTCATTATCTTTTATTTGATGATTGCAGTTGTTCGTTTGTATAAATGTGTTAGATGTGATGAATCTGATGGCATTGTTTCAGGTGGAGAGACACTGGATGAATGTGGACTGAAGTTCCTGCTGGCTGTTCGCCTGCACACCTTCCTCCTGACATCTCTGCCTCCGGCTCATAGAGCTCAGCTTTCCTGTCAAGGTATTACAAGTGTTTCAGTACGGGTTTTTGCATCGTTGTCCTGGAGTATGTTGGGGGGTGTATGTTGGCTGGGTATGTCGTGCAAGTATGTTGGGGGAGTGTGTCAAGCAGGTATGTAGGGAGGAGTATGTCAGGGAGTGTGTCGGGCAAGTATGTAGGAAGGAGAATGTCAGGTGATTTATGTCGGGCGAGTACGTGGGGGGGAGTGTGTTCGGCGGGTATGTCAGGGAGTATGTCGGGTGCATATGTCGTGCATGTATGTTGGGCAGGTATGGCGGGTGAGTATTTCAAGGGAGTATGTCGGGCGGGTATGTAGGGGGAGTGTGTCAGGCGGGTGTGTAAGGGGCAGTATGTCGGAGTATGTAGGGGGGAGTGTGTTGGGGCGGTTATGTCAGGGAGTATATTGGGCGGGTATGTAGGAGGGAGAATGTCGGGGGAGTGTTTCAGGAGAGTACGAAGTGGGGATTATGTTGGGCAGGTATGTCAGGGAGTATGTTGGGTAAATATGTCAGGCGAGTATGTCAGGGAGTATGTTGGGTGAGTATGTCGGGCGAGTACGTAGTATGTTGGGCACGTATGTTGGGGGAGAATGTCAGGCGAGTGTGTCGGAGTATGTCAAATGGGTATGTAGGGTGAGTATTTTGAGGGAGTATGTCAGACAGGTATGTCGTTTGAGTATGTACGGGGGCGTGTGTCAGGCGGGTATGTCAGGGAGTATGTCGAGGGAGTATGTTGGGCGAGTATGTAGGGGGGAGTGTGTCGGGCGGGTATGTCAGAGTATGTCGAGGGAGTATGTCGAGGGAGTATGTCGAGGGAGTATGTCGGGCGAGTATGTAGGGGGGAGTGTGTCAGGCGGGTATGTCAGAGTATGTCGAGGGAGTATGTTGGGGCGAGTGTCGGGCGGGTATGTNTCGAGGGAGTATGTCGAGGGAGTATGTTGGGCGAGTATGTATGGGGGAGTGTGTCAGGCGGGTATGTCAGAGTATGTCGAGGGAGTATGTTGGGCAAGTATGTACGGGGGAGTGTGTCAGGCGGGTATGTCAGAGTATGTCGAGGGAGTATGTTGGGCAAGTATGTACGGGGGAGTGTGTCAAGCGGGTATGTCAGGAAGTATGTCGAGGGAGTATGTTGGGGCGAGTGTGTCGGGCGGGTATGTCAGGCGAGTACAAAGGGAGGAGTATGTAGGGCAGGTATGTCAGGGAGTATGTCGGGTGAATATGTTTGGCGAGTATGTCAGGAAGTATGTTGAGTAAGTATGTCGGAGTATGTCGGGCACGTATGTTGGGAGAGGATGTCAGGCGAGTATGTCAGAGAGTATGTCAAATGGTTATGTTGGGCACGTATATTGGGTGAGTACATAGGGGGGAGTATGTTGGGCGAGTATGTCAGGGAGTAAATTGGGCGGGTATGTAGGAAGGAGAATGTCGGGCGAGTATGTCAGGGAGTATGTTGTGTGGGTAGTGGAGGCATAATGTAAACATAGCGGTGGTACATTCTATTCTAATTTCACCCTTGCACGCCGTCACAGATCTCATGGCACGAGATCTCGTCACACCCCTAGCAAATGCAAATCTCAGCTGAGCTTCCTCAGCTGTGATACGTTGTGTGTTCTGAAAGGCCTTTAAGCTCAGAAACTCAATAACTGCTGCTGGTCTGCAGGATTGTCCACCTGCCACTACGCCTGGGCATTCCACTCTGAGGCTGAAGAGGAGCTGCTCAACATGCTTCCAGCCCTGCAGAAAGGAGATCCCACGTGGCCAGATCTGAGAGCCATGGGTGTGGGCTGGTGGCTGCGGAGTACTAATAAGCTTCGCAGATGCATTGAGAAGGTCTGACCAAACTGATCCTATTTTCTGTGCATATTATGTGTTTGTGTAGGTTTTGCCAGAATTTGTACATGTGGGAAACTTGAGAAAACATATGTTCATCCTCTCTCTCCTGCCAGGTGGCAAAAGCTGCTTATCAGAGAAACAATGACCCCTTAGATGCAGCCTTGTTTTATCTGGCCATGAAGAAGAAAGCTGTGGTTTGGGGATTGTACAGGTAACACACACACACACACATGTGCTGAAGTGTCATTCGCCCTTCAGCAAGGCTTCAGTTCACAGAGAGCTTCTGTGTGTTGAAGGTCTCAGCAGAACGCGAAGATGACTGCATTCTTCAGCAATAACTTCTGTGAAGATCGCTGGAGGAAAGCAGCTATGAAGAACGCTTTCTCTCTGCTCGGAAAACAGCGCTTCCAACATTCCGCGGCTTTCTTTCTGCTGGCTGGATCCCTGAAAGATGCTGTTGAGGTACAGTGTTTGCAAAACAAGTTTATGTTCTTCTCTGAACCTGCTCAGACAAGATCAGTGTGACCATTTGTCAAAGGAAATATTAAACTGTCTGCCTCCTTGTTTTTGTCATGTGAGGTTTTCATAAGATCTGTTGGGTTTACACACATGATCAGGTTTGTATAGAGAAGATGCAGGACCTTCAGCTGGCTCTGGTCGTCTGTCGTCTGTACGAGTCTGAGTTCGAGATGTCCTGCACCTACAAACGAATCCTGCAGAGGCACGTGTTGGGTCAGGACCACCAGATGGCGGCCCACCAGGACCCATTCCTGCGCAGCATGGCTTACTGGGTCTTAGACGACTACAGCAGGGCCCTGGACACTCTGCTGGAACAGCCCAATGAAGGTGAGAGACTGTAACATTTGGTGTAGACCTGAGACCGCTTGACATCAGAGTTTGGTTTCTTTTGGTCTGTGTGAAAGTGGTTTTCCAAACTTCGATTCATGTGGATTCATGTACAATGATGTAAACAAAACTAATGTAAGGAAAGGCAAGAGGTCTTTATTCCTCAGGCTAGTCTTTACTCAGTTTTTTTCCTCCTCATTTGCTTCCAAAATGTTGACACTGAATGTTATTGACACAAATCGTTCTCTTTCAGGAACCGCCGGCACATCTCCCTGTAATCCTGACGTCTTCAACTTCTACACGTACCTCCGCACGCACCCGCTGCTTCTGCGCCGCCACTTCGGCTCCTCGGATAAAGCTAAAGTGGGTCTCACGGCCGAGGGCCGCGTGGCCGACTCCATCACCCTCACCGAGAGGAGACTCTTTTTTACCGCCGCTCACGCTCACCTACAGGCCGGCTGTCCCATGCTGGCTTTAGAGGTGCTTTCCAAAATGCCGAAAGTTGTTAAGCGTTCCAAGGCACGTGAGTATCCCTCCATGTCGATGAGTGCTTCTGAAGGTCTAGAGAAGCCTGTTCTCAACGGCTTCCAGTCGGTGTCCTCGCTCTCGTCTCCCAGGGAGGACAGTCAGTCGGACTCGGTGCTCAGTTTCGACTGGAGCCAGCCCTCTGTCACTCTGCAGGATGAGCCTCTGGACCTGAAGTGGGACTCAGAAGACTCTGACGTAGAAGAATCGGGACTGGCGATGAAGACCATCCACCCAGAGAACAACGGAGAAGCTCCGGACGCGGCGTCCACCCCCACGGACCATAGCGACTCGCTCGCCCTGACCGAGGACATCCTCGCCGCCCGGCTGAAGTTCAGCTCCTGCCTGAAGATCCTGACCACGGAGTTACGGACGCTCTCCACGGGCTACGAGCTGGACGGAGGGAAGCTGCGGCATCAGCTGTGCCACTGGCTGGAGCGAGAGGTGGCGGCGCTGCAGAACTGCTGCGGTTACAACCCCTTCCTCCAGCACCTGCCTGAGGGCATCTCGGCAGACCTGAGCCAGCTGGAGGATCTGGAGGTGCAGGGCGCAGCGGAGCAGGCCAGAGAGGTGCAGCGGCGGCGGAGGCTGTGGCTGAAGAGGAATCAGCCCTTGCTGCGCATCTTCCTCAGTTACTGCAGCCTGCACGGCTCTCACGGAGGAGGACTGGCCTCCGTCAGGATGGAGCTCATTCTGCTGCTGCAGGAGTCTCAGCAGGTAACGGGCTTCAGTCTAACATCCTGTGTCAAAACTTGACAATGAAGCTATAGAAACTGTAATTTATTTTCTGTGAATAACATTTTTATTAGTTTCCCATAAACGGTAACATCCGATAATGAACAACAATGCAAAGAATAAAATATTAAAATAATATACATACTCAGGGCTCGACATGAAAGGGGACTTATAATGCCCCTTTTACAAGATAAGTCTTTGAAGTTACGACGCTCAAAGTTCAATGCAAAGGGAATTTTAAGAACTAGCTGTTTAAGGACTGCAACAAACGGCTGGTAGGGACTACAACGAGCTTCGTCCCGGGTTAGTGACATCACTAACCCTAAAACTTACATAAACCCCACCCCTGAGAACACACAACAAAGGGGAATGAGGCCATGTTGGGCTGCTTTAGAGAAGAGTTGATGTAGTAAATGTCGTCATTTTATGCCGGACTGCTTCACAAACGAGGGTCAATTCAACACAAAAGATGAACATGACGGCACATGCTAGTGGATGAGTTGAATCAACTCCACAGCAACTACATAAATTTATCCACTAACCATTCAGAAACGTCCAGTTTCATTCTAAAAGTTGTAACTTCTTCCTGAGTCTCTCCATCAGTGTCGACTCCGGTTTGAACAATGTAAGGCTGAACACTTTCGTCATTTTGGCTGCGTGAGATTCTCCAGCTTTGTTGTTGTTGAGCTGTTAAAGCTCCGCCCCTCTTCTGGAAAGCGGAGCTCATTTGCATTTAAAGGGACACACATAAAAACGGCGTGTTTTTGCTCACACCCAAATGGGGCAAATTTGACAAGTTATAATAAATGATCTGTGGGGTATTTTGAGCTGAAACTTCACAGACACATTCTGGAGACACCAGAGACTTATATTACATCTTGTAAAATGGGCGTTATGGGTCCCCTTTAAAAGAAATACTGAATGACAGCAGCCTGTGTTGACCTTATCAATGTGCTATGTCTGTCTCATCAGGATGACGCTCTGCAGATCTCTGTCCCCGCTCTGCAGCATGTATCTATTCCTCTTCTTCTGGCATGGACCGCCAACTCCAAAACAGTGGTGGCCAATCCCATAGTGCACCTGACCAATCTCACTCACGACATACTACACACCATCAACGCTCTTGATGCGCCTCCGCAGCCGGACGTCGTCAACAATGAGGTAAAGCGCAGATCATTGGAACACTGTAGAAAGTGATTTACAGATTCCAGCACAAATATCTAAACATTCTTAAAACATTTGAAGAAGCAAATTGACTGAAGATATTAAGTCTGAAAAATGTATCAAAATGACGCGAGTCTGTGCAAATATCTGCCAGTGGAGTCAGAAAAATTATATTGTTTACACTTTGAATTAAGATGATTTTTCTGACTACATTGGCAGATATTTGTTCTTGTTTTAAGCACAAACTCACTTCATTTTGATTCATTTTTAGTCTTAAAATCTTCAGTCATTTCTCTTCTCCAGTTAATGGATCTTGATTTAAGAATGTTTCGATATTTGTGCTGGAAAACGAGACAGAAACACTGAGGAAGAACATGATTTTCTGCAGTGAATGATGTCGTCTAACACGTCTCCCTTCCGTCTCAGATCTACGTGATGCACACGCTGGCAGCTTCCCTGTCGGCCTGCATTTATCAGTGTCTCTGTGACGGACACAGTTACAGGTGGGTGTTTCTGTCGGCCTCATCTTGACCTACTTGTGGCTGCTTCTACACTGACTGATTCCATGTTACAAAATGTTTCTCTTTGCAACATTTGCTCGTCTTGTAATTGTTCAGTCTCGACCGAATGACCGCTGAATGTGGCGCTCATGTGACGTGCGATCGCACCGGCCCGACGTGACATTTGTAGAGGATGCAGTCAAATGGTCAAATGAATGTGGCCTTTGTGTGGGTCCGATTGCACATTTATACTCCGTCACCACAGATTAAATCTGTGTTAGATTAAATCAGCGCTAAATGTTTTAAATGAGTCATCGTTTCCTCATCTATTCACCCTGTCTATTTTCTAAATGCATATTATAGATGTAATTGTGAACAATTCATCCGTGCATGTTTTAGTGTTAATAATGTTTTGACCTTGTGATTTTTAATCGAAATGTGTGGAAGCCCGTTTCCATCACATTAGAAAAATTGGTAAATAGTTATTATGGCATCAAAATAATGAGATAAATGATATTAAAAATTATATTTGCTATGGTCTTCCACTCATATATAAGTTTATCCTACTGTAGTTAAGTCTCTTATAATCACTGCATGAATTTCGCTCTTAAATGTTTGTACAATCTGTTGTCTAATATCTGTTTTTCATCAGCCATGTAAATCCGTTCACGGGCATCACCTACCAGAGCGTCCTGCTTACCCATCAGACCCCTGTGAGGAGCGTCAGCTTGGAGGAGGCCGTCCTGCCCAACACTTCTCCTGCGCAGTGGCCCGGTAAATGCCCAGTCTCTGTGACCCCTGACCCCGGACTGACCGTCATCACGAGACTCTAGAATGATCTGTGTGTGTCTGTGCAGGTGTGAGCGTCCTGATGCAGCTGCTGAACGCGTCCGGAGACGAGAACCAGCCCGGATTGTCCGTGCTTCTGTGTGAGATTCTGACCACCGTCTTCCTCAGCCTGTTCGTCCACGGCTTGGCCACACACTCGACACACGAGCTCTTCCGCATCGTCGCTCACCCGCTCAACGCAAAGCTCTGGGTGGCCGTGTTCGGCGGCGGCGCTCGCGTTCCCGTGGCGGAGAAACCCATCTCACCCACAGGTTCTGCTCTCTTCTGTTTTTGTGTCTCCCTTAAAGTGCCCCTATTATGCTTTTATGGGATATTGTAGTCATGTAGTGTGTAATAGAGCTGTTTGTGAATGTAAAAGTCTTAAAGTTCAGATAAATTGAGTTTTTGTCTCCCAAAAGATAGAATTGATTCTGAACTGCCTGAAACGAGTCGTCAGTAATTCCAATCTCACTTCCTGCTTGTAGGTTTGTAACAAATTTGCATAATGCCCACCTCTGGTCTTTATTGGCTGAACAGCATCTCTTTGCCCCGCCCTCACTCACTGTAGTTGTGTCTGAGACTGGAAGAGTTTGGTTCGTGTTGTTCATGTCGAGAAGACGCTGTTTTCTGCTGCCAAAGCAAATCCACTTTGATGAGATTGATACGGTAAAACCGACGCCATCGTTACTGTTCGTATCACTGCGAATCAAGAGCTGAGATTCAGATATGATAATGAGTGTTGGGTTTCTGACCAATCAGAGCAGAGCAGCTCTCAGAAAGGCGGAGTTTAGAGAGACCGAATCTTTGAACGAACCGTTTCAGACACTGAGAGAAAAGAGCTGATGCTGCAGTGGATATTATGAGAGAATTAAAGTGTTTTTTGACTTTGGATGAGTGTGAACCTGTTGTAGGAGACTCTAAAATAACATTTAGCATAATACGGGTACTTTGAAAAGGCTGTTTGCACTGCGTGTTTTTAATTGTTTTATGTGCGGTCTGACCACTTAATGTGTTATTTGTTGAGTATGGGAATGAATCTGCTATTAATGGCATTTTATTAATTATTTGGTTTTTATCAATTCAAAAACCCCAAATGGTGATTATCACGTTACGGTTTTCAGTGTTCAGCTCCAGTGATATTAAAGGATTAGTTTACTTCAGAATTAAATAATTGATAATTGAATGATTGATTTACTCACCTCCATGTCATCCAAGATGTTTATGTCTTTCTTTCTTTAGTTGAAAAGATATGAAGGAAGGAATTCCAGGATTTTTCTCCATATAGTGGACTTCACTGGGGTTCAACGGGTTGAAGGTCCAAATGTCAGTTTCAGTGCAGCTTCAAAGAGCTCTACATGATCCCAGACGAGGAATAAGAGTCTTATCTAGAGAAACCATCTGGCCATTTTCTAAAAAAAATAAACATTATATACTTTTTAACCACAAATGCTCATCTTGCACTGCTCTGATGCTCCACACATTACGTAATCACGTTGGAAAGGTCACGCGTAACATAGGCGGAAGTACCGCGGTAGGGAGAAAAACATGCGTGACCTTTCTAATGTGATTACGTAATGTGTGGAGCATCAGAGCAGTGCAAGACGAGCGTTTGTGGTTAAAAAGTATATAATGTTTATTTTTTTTAGAAAATGTCTGATGGTTTCTCTAGATAAGACTCTTATTCCTCGTCTGGGATCATGTAGAGCCTCTTTGAAGCTGCACTGAAACTGACATTTGGACCTTCAACCCGTTGAACCCCAGTGAAGTCCACTATATGGAGAAAAATCCTGGAATGTTTTCCTCCAAAACCTGAGTGAATTATCAGGAATTCTGAAGTCAACTAATCCTTCAAAGCGTTTTGTTGTGATTTTATGCTCACTAAAGCTACTGACGCTCTTTTTTCAGTGGAAGATGCGGAGCGGAAGCAGCGGCGTTTCCGGCTACGCTCGTCACGCAGCAGCTCCAGAGAGGTTCCAGACAGTCCGGTCAGCCCCAGACCCGTGATGGAGCCGGAAACATCCGTCTGTAAAGAGCGCTTCGTGCCACCTGAGCTCAGCATCTGGGATTATTTCATCGCGAAGGTTTGTGTTTACTTCTTCGGCTTCCAGCGATTTGATATGGTGCAGATGCTTTAATGTTGTTTGTGCGTTTGAAGCCGTACCTTCCTCCGTCCGGCAGCCGGGTGGAATACGATTCCGAGGAAAGCCAAGGCAGCGAGGATGAGGATGAGGAAGATGATGATGATGATGATGATTCTTTTGATTCCAACTCTCCTCTGGCGGAACACTCCAACAGTAACTCGTACAGGTGAGCTGTGAGTCATGTGACGAGGTGCGGCTGTGCTGTGATGGACTGCGATGATGACATGTGATGATGATGTTCCTGTGCAGCTGGTGTCTGATGCGCTTGGCCATGGTGCAGATGGTGCAGTTCAACCTCAAGACCTTCTACCCAGCGGCAGGTCATGACCTCTTAGGTAATGAGACTTTAACTGCAGACATGCGTGATGTTTTTTAATTCTGTGAAATAAGGCTTTGGTCATAGTATGATGTGTGTGTGTCAGATCTGCCCGTGTGTTCGCCGCTCTGTCACGCCGCTCTGAAGACCCTGCAGCGATGGGAGCAGCTGCTCCTCAAGAGGCTGGAGATTTTCGGAGGTCCTCCATCAAAGTTCATCTCCACGCAGCTGCTGGAGGAGAGCGTGTCGTCGGGACCGGCCCTCCTGCGGCACAAGGCCCTTTTCGAGCCCACAAACACACCCTTCAGGTACGTGACGCGGCTCACGCGTGTTGCTCGCGATGCCGTTCTGAGCGTGATCGGTGTCGTTTCTGCACTCAGGTCTCGCCAGCGCTCTGCCCTGCCCGTCAGACGACTCTGGCAGTATCTGGTCAAACAGGAGGAGGTTCAGGAAACGTTCATACGAAACATCTTCACTAAAAAACGAGATCTGAACGAGGTATTTTTCCCAGAATGCCCCTGTTCACCGTCAACTGCTTGATTTCACCCCTTCTGATTGTGTTTGTAATGATCTGTTTAGCCATTAATGCCTGTAATGTCATTAATATTTGTGTTGTACATGTGGTAATTAATCGTCTAATTGTGGATTGTGATGTGTGATTGACCTGCATGTTTCGTCGTAACTCTTGAATCAGGAGACTGACAGTGTGCTGCTGGATTCCACACACAACCAGGTATCTAACACAGTTTCCGCTTCTCATCCTCACCCAGTCATGTGATCTGTAATCTGAAGGCTTTTTAAAATGCGTCACTTTTATCCTGAAATCACAACTGATTATAACTCATGTTCCTGCTCTGATTCATCCGTGCTTCACTTCTGAAACCACTTTCCATTTAGGCTGACGGTCACATGAGCTAAAAGTCAAATATCTGGGCAGCTGCTGTTGTAGGTGATGCGGCTTTCTGGGATCTTGTCACGATGGTTAATGTGATGAAACTTACAGCAGTAACATCAAATAATGATAGAAATAAATGTCACCGCTAGGCTTGCAATGTTTCCAGAAACTTTCCGGAATTTTTAGAAACTTTCCAGGATTTTTTTTGGAAAGTTTCTGGAAATTTCCCGGAAATGTTCAGCCCTTTTGCAACCCTAGTCACCGCTGGGATACGTGATCTTCAGCCTCTACATCCTGCTGGACTCAGTTGCATAAACACGTTAAGACTGTTGTTGCGTCCCAATCCATGTACTTATGCACTATTTTATGCCATTTTGTTGAATAAATAGTGTGATTTGTGTGAAAATTCCAACAAGAAAAGTGCACTTTAAATTTACATTTTTAATTTGGATCATTAAAAACTCAAAATAACCTTGTTAAACTCATACAGTAGATGAAAGAGTACATAGTGTGTAGTGCGTCATTTGGGACACAACTTAAAGGATTAGTTCACTTTCAAATAAAATTTTCCTGATAATTTACTCATCCCCATCTCATCCAAGATGTTCATGTCTTTCTTTCTTCAGTCGATAAGAAATGAAGGTTTTTGATAAAAACATTCCAGGATTATTCTCCTTATAGTGGACTTCAATGGACTCCAAACGGTTGAAGGTTATCTAGCGAAACCATCGTTCATTTTCGAAAAAAATACAACTGTATATGCTTTATAAACACAAATGATCGCCTTCTAAGTGCTTCCACTTTTCGTATTCTTCAAAAATCTTACGCTGTATGTCCTGCGCCTTCTCTATTCAACTTACGGAAAAAAAACAGAACTGGTGCCGCGTTCGTTCCGTAAGTAGAATAGGGAAGGCGCAGGACATACAGCGTAAGCTTTTTGAAGAATACGAAAGTGCGGTTTTGGTGGAAGCATGTGCAAGGCGATCATTTGTGTTTATAAAGCATATACATTTACATTTTTTTTTAGAAAATGACCGATGGTTTCGCTAGATAAGACCTTATTCCTCGTCTGGGATCGTTTAAAGCCCTTTGAAGCTGCACTGAAACTGTAATTTTGACCTTCAACCGTTTGGAGTCCATTGAAGTCCACTATAAGGAGAATAATCCTGGAATGTTTTCATCAAAAACCTTAATTTCTTATCGACTGAAGAAAGAAAGACATGAACATCTTGGATGACATAAATTATCAGGAAAATTTGATTGAAAGTGAACTAATCCTTTAAGTCTTGCAAACTAGTTTAACCAACTAGCAGTTATTTATTTTTCATTATTAAAAATTCAATAATCTATATTCACCTTCCAGACTTTAAGAATAACACCTTTAATATTCGACCCTCAATTTTTGATCCATTTTATTAAGGGTTCAAGCTCTGAAACTCTATTGTAATTGTAAAATTTTCCAAGGATCATCATTCTCCCCTAAAACTGATCAGGCAGACCAAACTGTAAGTCGTAGAGACTTGAAACTTTAAGAGCTGGTAGTACTCACACAGTCTACAACGTCACCAAGGCTTTGGTGACATTTTCGGGTATTTTGGATTTTCTGAACAACCTGCTTTTGTGTACTAGTCCTGGGTTTTTGCCCTGATCGTAACCAAACCAGTGCAGTGAGATTCTCCGGAGTCTGATTGTCAATAGTTATCAAAAAAAAGTTGAAATTCCAATTCACGGTCCCTAAGGGCCGCCAAAACGTTCAAAGTGGGCGGAGCCAATTTTACTAAAATGGCTATAAGTCGTGAATGGAATGAGATATTTTTACCAAACTTGGCACACCTGTGTAAGAGCTCATTCTGTGGTCACATGAAAAAGGATGCGGCGATTGGCCACTTGGTGGCGCTATAACAGGAAAAAAAACATGAAAACGACTATAACTACTTAGTCCGATCGACTTGAAAACTGCCATGCATTGTCTTTGTCCAGGTTGCCACGACTGTCTATGAGGACATTGACACATCTCAAAAAACATGGCCGTCATCGGCCAATGAGGTTTGAGCAGCTATCAGACAAGGTTGAAGGAGGCCGATCGGAACGAAACTCAGTGTGCATGTTCGTCTCATGGCTGTGAATTTTGAAAGAAACGGCAACTAAGTGATGCTAATGAGTTTTACACCAATGTAATCACATGGTGTTTCACACATCTACACAATATTCATATAATTTGATAGATCTCCTCATGCTGAACATCTTTCCCTCAAGAACCACTGCTGCCAATCAAATCATTCATTAAATATTCGCGATTATGTAAAAAAATGCAAACTAGTCCTAGGTTTTTCGCCCGATCGGAACAAAACCAGTGCAGGACAATTCTCTGGACTCTCTAGATCAATAATTATCAAAAATAAAGTTGAACTTTTCCCTTTGGGTCGCTATAACAGGGTCATTTAGAAAAGGGGCGTGGCAAAATATGCTCAAAAGCCTATAAATCCTAAACGAAATCTCAGAACTTCAAGAAATGAAGTGAGCACATGCAGCATATGACTCTAAAGAAGCATGCCAACTTTTATGGAAATTGATGGTGCTATAACTGTTAAAAAGCTTTAAAACCCATATATTTCCTATGGTAAATTGCCTGTAAATGGTCTTTTCCTTCTATGATTTAAGTTTACATGCTTGCTAAATAAAATGTAATATCTTTTTACGCAAGTGCTTAAAGGCCTTAAAACGCTTGAACCCCGTTTAAAAATATATTTTTATTATTGAATTTTTTTCAACTTTATTTAGTAATAGTTTTTGAATAAGTTGTTTTTCAGAACAATGGTCCAAAAAGGAAACAATAGTACGGTATACTGAATGTATAAATGTACTCCAGTTACAAAGATTTAACGCAGTATGAAAACCAGTACAAAGTTGTTATATTCCAAAGTGATCTAATACCGGCTTCCATATTATTATTGCATTTTTAATAATGAAATTGTGTGAAATGTTTTCAATTGAAATTGAAAATATACAAGCATGTTGACATACTTTTCATTCAGTCAAGGGTTAATCAGTCTTGCTTTTCTGTTTTAAATTAGACCAATCTATATTTTTATGTAACTGACCAGTCTTTGACTGACTAGTCAAGCAGTTTATGCAACCCGGCCACTGGTCAGAAAGTGTCCTCAGGAGCGTCCATCCCCCACAATTCACTGCAAACTCGCATTCAGATCTGAAGCGCATGGCATCAGTTCAGCAGGGGAACATCAAGTCCTGACCTCGATTTGTTTTCCTTGTGTATCAGGACATATTCAGCAGGTTGCAGATGTTATTTTCTTGCTTTTAAAGCATGTATATTAGTGAATGAATTGGATTGTTCCACATTTATTCTCTTCATGACAGAAAGGCCTTTTAAAGAGTCTGTAAACACGCACAACATGTGATTCTGTGATGTCACTGTGCTCTCGCTTCTCCTGCAGATTGAGGCTGATCTGGGATATCCAGGAGGAAAAGCGCGCATCATCCACAAGGAGTCTGACATCATCACGGCGTTCGCCATCAATAAGGTGCCGTGGCGGGAAGTTCTGCTGTTGCGTTCGATCTCTGTGACGGCTGACGTATAAAGAGCCTCTCTTTGTCTTCCAGGCCAATCGCAACTGTTTAGTGATCGCCTCCACACACGACATCCAAGAGCTGGACGTGTCCTCCATCCTCGCCACTCAGGTGCTGACGTGGATCGATGACGAGGCGGAGACGGAGGTCAAAGGGTGAGTCTCGCAGTCATTCCAGCAACATACGTGATCATGTGTTCGTGATCAGAAGGTTCAGCTTGTGTTCTGTGACAGGACGGATGATTTCCTGGTAGTGCACTCGCGGGACGACTTCGGCTCGCTGCACGGCAGCACGCCCTACACCCACAGCAGCCCCGGGACGCCCATCAACATGCCCTGGCTGGGCGGCCTGCAGACGGGCAGAGGAGCCGCCGTGGTGAGCAGCACGTCAATAACGCCGCTGACCGGCTCGCTTTCACTCCGTACAGCTGATTTTATGCTCTTGTCTTTGTTTACGCAGCTCATCAAACGAAACATTAACAACGTGAGGCGGATGACATCGCACCCCACACTGCCATACTGTAAGTGACGGCGGCTCGTCTTCAGCCGGTTTCAGTACTCACATTATTCTGTGTGAATGGAAGTAAATTAACGACAAATGTCTCTGAAACAAAAAAGCATGTTGAATTGCACTGACTGGAAAAGAATGCTTTGCATTTTTGGGGGCTGAAATTCAACATGGCTGTATATTTAGGGCCTATGAAATCTGTTTTTATTTTTTACCAAATTCAGTTTTATTCCGTTTTTTCAGTTTTAATTTTTCTGGATTCTGTATTTTTTTTCCTGTTTTAATATTTTTGGACTCTATTTTAATGGTTGATTTTAAATTTTAGTAATCAGAAAGCATGTCTAATTAATTGAAATCATGAAACTCATACAGTTTAACAAATATTACATTTTTTAGGACCCTATGAAATATGTTTTTTTTTCTCAAATTCCATTTTATTTTTTACCAAACTCTTTTCTGTATTCCATTTTAATGGTTTAATTAAAATTTAATAATTAAAAAGCATGTCTAATTAATTGAATTCATAAAAACAACAACATTTATTATTTAATTTTATTTCTATGAAAGGTTTTTTTTTAATGTATTTTATAATTTTTCTGGCGATCAAATGAAGGCATAAGATTAATTCATAAATAATGAATTAATTCAGAATAAGATTAATTCAGAATAATTAATTTATCTTTTAATCATGACATTAAACACTTTTTTTATCAAACAAAGTGCTGCACGACAGAGCTTTACTATTAAAATTTAATTAGAATTGTGATTATTCCTTAAATTACGTTTTAATAATAATTTATTATTAGTGTTAGTATTATTGTTGAGTACAGTAACAGTAATGTATTTCTGTCACAATTGCTTCAAGTTAAACCAAACTTTTATTTTGATGGGAAATTGTGAAGCCTTTCGAGTTTCGGTGAGTTTATGATATAATCGTTTTTCTTAAATAAAATGATAAAATGCTGATGAAGTGACTCTCTGAGTGGCTCTGGAAAGGAAGTTCATGTGTTCATGTACTCATATAGTGAGGCGGCAGAAGATGAAACAGCGAGTGTCATGTGTTTTATTGTGTGTGAGGAAAATGAAACCGCGCGTCTGCGGCATTCATTCACACAGAACGTGCAGGATTCATATTTAAATAGTCTTTTTGGAGTTTAATATTCACAAACACTAGTCTATATCGTGTTCTGATTTAAGTGCACTGACATACTTTAATTTATTCATCAAAAATTTGACAAATTCTGTGACAATCCGTGTTATACGGTAAATTCAAATTCTGTTTTTATGACTGAATTCCGCGATTCCGTCCGCATTTTCTGCATCGTGGAATTCATAGGACCCTACCGGGTTAAAACACAAGCTCTGTTAATGCAATGCATTGTGTTTCAGTTAGTGCACATCAACATGCTTTTTTTTTGTTTCCAAGACAGTTCGTTTACTCCCATATATACAGTACAGTCCAAAAGTTTGGAACCACTAAGATTTTTAATGTTTTTAAAAGAAGTTTCGTCTGCTCACCAAGGCTACATTTATTTAATTAAAAATACAGTAAAAAACAGTAATATTGTGAAATATTATTACAATTTAAAATAACTGTGTACTATTTAAATATATTTGACAAAGTAATTTATTCCTGTGATGCAAAGCTGAATTTTCAGCATCATTACTCCAGTCTTCAGTGTCACATGATCCTTCAGAAATCATTCTAATATGCTGATCTGCTGCTCAAGAAACATTTAATGTGTACAATTGTACAAAATATTTGTGTACAATATTTTTTTTCAGGATTATTTGATGAATAGAAAGTTCAAAAGAACAGTGTTTATCTGAAATCTAATCTTTTGTAACATTATAAATGTCTTTACTGCCACTTTTGATTGATTTAATGCATCCTTGCTGAATAAAAGTATTCATTTCTTTAATTTCTTTTCAAAAAAATAAAAATAAAAATTCTTACTGACCCCAAACTTTTGAACGGTAGTGTATAATGCTACAGAAGCTTTGTATTTCAGATAAATGCTGTTCTTTTGAACTTTCTATTCATCAAGGAATCCTGAAAAAAAAAGTACACAACTGTTTTCAACATTGAAAATAATCATAAATGTTTATTGAGCAGCAAATCAGCATATTAGAATGATTTCTGAAGGATCATGTGACACTGAAGACTGGAGTAACGATGCTGAAAATTCAGCTTTGCATCACAGGAATAAATTACTTTGTCAAATATATTTAAATAGTACACAGTTATTTTAAATTGTAATAATATTTCACAATATTACTGTTTTTTACTGTATTTTTAATTAAATAAATGTAGCCTTGGTGAGCAGACGAAACTTCTTTTAAAAACATTAAAAATCTTAGTGGTTCCAAACTTTTGGACTGTACTGTATATATATATATATAATATCAGCATGTTTGGATGATCACCCAGCATGCTCAACATGTGTATGTGTAGATCTGACAGGGGCTCAGGACGGGAGCGTGCGGATGTTCGAGTGGGGTCATTCACAGCAGATCACCTGCTTCAGGAGTCCTGGAAACTCCAGGGTCACCAGAATACGCTTCAATTATCAGGGCAATAAGGTGCGTCAGCTGAAAGCACAGCGGCAGACAGAGAGTGTGAGAGCGGCGCGTGTAAACCAGCTCTTCTGTGTTTGTTTTGCAGTTTGGGATCGTGGATGCGGACGGAGCGCTCAGCCTCTGGCAGACCAGCACCTCAGGAAACACACCCAAACCCTATCTGGTGCGCGTCTGTTTATATCACCCGTGTCTGATATTATACCGTGATGCTCTGGGATGCACCGTCGCTGAGCTGAGCCGTGTTTTTCTCATCATATTCTCCTCATTTTCCTCTAGACGCTGCAGTGTCACAATAAGACGGCGAATGACTTTGTGTTTGTGGGCTCGTCGTCTCTCATCGCCACCGCAGGCCTGTCGACAGACAACAGGTACAGCAGGACACGCACAGATCTAAAGAGCAGCGTGAACTGGGCTTCACGAGTCCATGAGAAGATGATAATTATGTTATATATACAGTGGCATGAAAAAGTATGTGAACCCCTTGCAGAATCTGAAAATGAGAATTATTTTAATATAACAAGAGGGATAATAAAAAATGCATGTTATTTTTTGTTTAGTACTGTCCTGAGTAAGATATTTTACATAAAAGATGTTTGCATTTAGTTCACAAGACAAAACAATAGCTGAATTTATTAAAATAACCCCATTCATAAGTATGTGAACCCTTGATTCTCAATACTGTGTGTGGTTACCTGATGATCCACGACTGTTTGTGTGTTTTGTGATGTTGTTCATGAGTCTCTTGTTTGTTCTGAGCAGTTAAACTGAACTCTGTTCTTCAGAAAGATCCTCCAGCTCCTGCAGATTCTTCAGTTTTCAAGCATTTTTGTATATTTGAACCCTTTCCAGCAGTGACTGAATGATTTTGAGATTCATCTTTTCACACTGAGGACAACTGAGGGACTCAAACACAACTATTAAAAAAGGTTCAAACATTCACTGATGCTCCAGAAGGAAACACGATGCATCAAGAGTCGGGGGTGAAAACCTTTGAACAGGATGAAGATGTCACAATTTTTCTTATTTTGTTTAAATATCATTGTTTTTCATTTAGTACTGCCCTTCGGAAGCAACAGAAGATACTTGCATGTTTCCCGGAAGACAAATTAAGTACAATTTACCTTGATATTTGAATTCAAAAGTTTTCACCCCCGACTCTTAATGCATCGTGTTTCCTTCTGGAGCATCAGTGAATGTTTGAACCTTTTTTAATAGTTGTGTTTGAGTCCCTCAGTTGCCTTCAGTGTGAAAAGATGAATCTCAAAATCATTCAGTCACTGCTGGAAAGAGTTCAAATATGCAAAAGATGCTGGAAAACTGATGAATCTGCAGGAGCTGGAGGATTTTTCTGAAGAACAGAGTTCAGTTTAACTGCTCAGAACAAACAAGAGACTCATGAACAACATCACAAAACACACAAACAGTCGTGGATCATCAGGTAACCACACACAGTGTTGAGAATCAAGGGTTCACATACTTATGAATGGGGTTATTTTAATAAATTCAGTTATTGTTTTGTCTTGTGAACTAAATGCAAACATCTTTTATGTAAAATATCTTACTCAGGACAGTACTAAACAAAAAATAACATACATTTTTTATTATCCCTCTTGTTATATTAAAATAATTCTCATTTTCACAGATTCTGCAAGGGGTTCACATACTTTTTCATGCCACTGTATATATATATAATTGTTTTACCTATCAATCTGTTTGTCTATCTATCTAACTTTATCTAGTTAAATCATAATTTTTTTTTAGCTGCATGTCATGTGACATCGGACATCAGAGAGACGTGAATGTGTTAACGTGGTATAAATTATTGAAATATTAAAGGGTTAGTTCACCCAAAAATGAAATTTCTGTCATTTATTACTCACCCTCATGTCGTTCCACACCTGTAAGACCTTCGTTCCGAAATCCGAGAGGTGTGTGACTCAATATCTATAATCAACACTTTCAAGGTCCAGAAAGGTACTAAAGACATCGTTAAAACAGTCATGTGACTGCAGTGGTTCAACCTTAATGTTATGAAGAGACGAGAATACTTTTTGTACGCAAAAACAAAACAAAAATAAGGACTTTATTCAACAATCTCTTCCCTGTCATTATCCTTACGAAGGTGACGCAGTAACACAGTGAAGCTTCCGTGTTTACGTCCGAATGCCGGCTCAGTATTGGCCAAAGCTGATCATGTGATCAGCACCATGCATGCATGTGATGCTGACGCAGGAGCCGACCAATAACGAGTCGGCATTTTGACGATGAACCTGGAAGCGCTGGATGTATTTTTGTTTTGTTTTTGCGCACAAAAAGTATTCTGGTCTCTTCATAACATTAAGGTTGATCCACTGCAGTCACATGACTGTTTTAACGATGTCTTTAGTACCTTTCTGGACCTTGAAAGGGTTGATTATAGATATTGAGTCATAAACCTCTCGGATTTCATCAAAAATATAATAATTTGTGTTCTGAAGATGAACGAAGGTCTTACGGGTGTGAGGGTGAGTAATTAATGACAGAAATTTCATTTTTGGCTGAACTACTCCTTTAAATGCAAATCTCAGGAGGTATTTTTGCATAAATGTTTTAGAGAACTAGATGTTCCTCTCGCTGATCGTCTTTATCTTTCCTCTCGTCACAGGAACGTGTGTCTGTGGGATACGCTGGTCACGCCGGCATACAGTCTGGTTCACGGTAAGTCCTCGCCACACACACGTTCACTCAAGATTCATCCGTACAAGCCAGTCACTCTCAGTCCTGTGTGTGATCCAGCCTTCAGCTGCCACGACTCCGGCGCCACGGTTCTGGCTCTGGCGTCCAAACAGCAGCTGCTGATCAGCGGCGGCCGGAAGGGCTGGATCAGCGTCCTGGATCTGAGTCTGAAGGTCCAGCGGCAGAGTTTCCAGGCGCACGACTCGCCCGTCAAAGCGCTGGCTGTGGACGCCACCGAGGGAAGCTTCATCAGCGGCTCCGCCGAAGGAAACATCAAGGTCAGACTAGATCTATTACAGCAGTGGTTCCCAAACTGGGGTACGCGAGGTGACAAAAGGGGGTGCGCAAACAAAATGCTGATCATTTATTTCTACCTTAAAATAATAATATTAAAATCGAGCATGTATTTCTAACTGCCAAAATGTCATAAATCCAGTACATTTAATCAGATTTCCTCATCATTTGCAGTTAAAAACGACTGTATCCACACAAGCAGCGCATATGATAGATTGCGTGCAGATCTGCTGCCTTAATCACGCTAAATTACTGTCGTTCTCGAAAATGCACCTTTGTAAAAGTGGAGATTCAGCACTTACTCGGATGAAGAACAAATATAGACACAGATAATGGATTAATTTCGATTTAAGACTTAAACTTTCTCCGATACAAAATTTGTTCTTGTCTTTAATGATGATAACGAGCAATAATGCAATTGTTCCCAAATATCCACATGACTGCAAACGTGACATTATTATACAACAGGTCAAAACATAAACATTTTAAACACAGTACCGTCAGTATTTACTCTATTTTGCAATGAAATAATATTTCTAACGAACGAAAACCACAGCAGAACTACAACACACGTCTGTGTTTCGCGATCAATTCTGCGGCTTTGAACGAATCGTGAGAGTCAATGATTCAATGATTCATTCACAGCCACTTGCTTCGTTACTGAATGAATGATTCGATGACTCGCTCATAAAAACAGTGACTTGCTGCCACCTACTGGCGGTTTTAGTTTAATATTTAAAAGTTTTACTTAGTTTTACCATCATTGCATATTTCTCTATTGAACGTTTTTTATTTAAAACATTATTTATTTCATGAAAGTATTCATAAAGGTAAAAAAAAATGCACTGGAAAACCAATTAAAGGAGTGACTGCAGTCGAAGTGGAAGAGAGGGGGTACGCAGAAGGATGATAATACTCCAAGCTAAAAAGTTTGGGAACCACTGTATTACAGTATTTCATTGTTGAGCATGATGATGATGAATAAACGCATGTGTCGATCCGTCAGGTGTGGAGCATGTCGACACAGACCCTCCTGCACACCTTCACCAACGAACACGCCCGGCAGTCGCTCTTCCGCAACCTCGGCACGGGCGTCATGCAGATCGAAACGGCCCCGGCCAATCACATGTTCTCCTGCGGAGCGGACGGCACCATGAAGATGCGCATTCTGCCGGACGCCCTGAGCGTTTACGGCAGCGACGCGAGGAACGACGTGAAGTTTATCATGTAGCACATTCTTGACTTTCTTTGCACACGGTAAGGCAAGCAATACGAGAGAGAGGAAACGCACGTCACCGCTCGAATCCTCAGCCAATCATACGGACGTGTTCAAAGCACACTGTACCTTTAGCATATACAGTTAGATATATATCAGTAAAGCCTTAACTAGCCAAACTGTTGCTAAGCGGTGTTGTGATCGTGCTCTAGATTTAAATATAGTGATAAGTGTCCTTATATTTCTACCGATCATCCCTGATCTCTGGCGCCGGAGCGTGTGGTAGTTCCTGCTGTTGTAATAATCGTTCTGTGGGAAGGTATTGTATATTACGATGATAAGCAGTATTTAATCGGTGGAGATGACGAGCTTTAGCAGCTAAATCGAGTGGCTCTTCTGCACACGAAGCACTTCTGTAGAGATCCGAGCTGAAGCATCATTCCATGACCAATAAACCCGAGAACGGACCTCGTTGATCCGCTTCGGCTCGCGTCTGTGATTTCAGAGTCAGTAACTGGAATGAAGATCACAGCTACTTTTATTTTCAGATGTAAATACGAGACTTGATGAAATGATTCTGTGTTAAATATAAAGCTTATTTATAATCATCGAGGCTTCTGCAGACGTTTGTTTTTAGGAACGTTGTTCAGGGTTTATTTTTTACGCTTTTCTTTTACCTGTCGACTCGGGCACAAGCGTTTTCTTCTGTTCTTTCGAGAGATTTTTATCTGATGAAGGTCATTGTGTTCTTTTCTCTTCTTCACCCAGTTTAGGAATCGGCTGTAGTGATCATGCTTTCTGCCCTTTAACCTCTCAAAATGTGAATATATACGCAAATGAATCTAATTTTATAATGAGTATGAAGAGACCTGTAATATACATTACTGTAATGAGAAAATAAATGACTTAATGCAACATTTTGCTGTGTTTATTCATGATTTAATGTCATTAGAAACTCGTTTTTAATCCATCATTATTAGTCTGAATGTGAATGAATCAGTTCTGATTGGCTCAGAGTTTGGCGTAGTCCTTCAGTACGGCCTCCAGCTTCTGGCTCAGCATTATATTCCCTTTGACTTTCAGCTTGCCAGCGAAGAACGCCTGTGGAGAAACGGACGCGAGTGTTAGTAACGGATCAGCTGGGCGGCTGACGCCAGAGGAGCGCGGGTACCTTCTGCGGGTTCAGTTTTCCCATCACCACGTCCATGAAGTCCTCGTCTGCGACGGTGAAGGTCACGTCAGCTCGGCCGCCGTCGGCATCTCTGAGCAGAGCGCCACGTCCCGTCTTTAGATCCATGGCTGAAAGAGGAAACGCATCATCTGCTGTTCAAGGATCCACATCCTTACATTTTACAGGCAGCTCATGCATGATGACCCAATTTATACTGCGAAAAATGTACATTATAAATATGTGTGAAAAAAAAGTTTCATTACAAAAAATTTTCCCTATTCACTATAATACTGTACTGTTAGATGCAGCTTTTCTTTATTTTAATACATTTACATTTTTTTGTTTATTATTTTAGTTAATTATAAAAAAAAATTATTTTAATTTTGTTTTTTACTTCTTTATTTTAATACATTTTTATTATTTATTTGTTTATTTGTATTTTTATTATTTCTTTATTTTAATATTTTATTATTTATTTTTATCATATTTTTTATTATTTCCTTATTTTTTAT
>RJVU01007774.1:638499-661293 GCA_003731715.1 Anabarilius grahami | reverse complement strand
GATCAAAAATACAGAAAAAACTGTGAGATATTTTTGTCATTTAAAATAACTTTTCTATGTGAATATACAGTAAAGTGTAATTTATTCCTGTGATCAAAGCTGAATTTTCAGCATCATTACTCCAGTCTTCAGTGTCACATGATCCTTCAGAAATCATTCTGAATCATTCATTAATACATTTTATTTGTCAGAAGATCAAAAGAACAGCATTTATAGTATTATTTCTTTTAAAAACCAAACTCTTGAATGCTGGTGTAATTTCAGTAAGTTATGAGGTCGAATCTCACCTGATCTCGAGACGTTTCTTCTACCATCACGGCATCAGCAGGTCTGTCTGGAGGAGGAGCCGTGACCTGAAACATCAGAAACACACTGGGAAATTAATGACTGTTTGTGACACAAACCAGCTGACGTTTGTGAGCGTGACGCGTCATTCACCACGGCCTTCTGGGACATCCGCTCCCCCCCGAACCCTCCAGCGCCGACGATGAACACCGAGAACTGATTATAACACACCAGCTCTCCGCCGCTGTACGTATGAACTGAAACACACAGACATAAATATAGACAAACACATGACCGCTCAAGTGTTTTTGTAAGACCTTGATACTTTTATTCATCAATGACACATTGAAGGGTTAGTTCACCCAAATAATGTAATTTATTACTCGCCCTCATGTCGTTCCACACCCGTAAGACCTTCATTAATCTTCGGAACACAAATTAAGATATTTTTGATGAAATCCGATGGCTCAGTGAGGCCTGAGCAATGACATTTCCTCTCTCAAGATCCATTAATGTACTAAAAACATATTTAAATCAGTTCATGTGAGTACAGTGGTTCAATATTAATATTATAAAGCCACGAGAATATTTTTGGTGTGCTAAAAAAACTAAATAACGACTTATATAGTGATGGCCGATTTCAAAACACTGCTTCAGGAAGCTTCGGAGCGTTATGAATCTTTTGTGTCGAATCATGATTCGGATCGCGTGTCAAACTGCTGAAATCACGTGACTTTGGCGCTCCGAACCGCTGATTCGACACGCTGATTCATAACGCTCCGAAGCTTCCTGAAGCAGTGTTTTGAAATCGTTCATCACTATATAAGTCGTTATTTTGTTTTTTTGGCGCACCAAAAATATTCTCGTGGCTTTATAATATTAATATTGAACCACTGTACTCACATGAACTGATTTAAATATGTTTTTAGTACATTAATGGATCTTGAGAGAGGAAATGTCATTGCTCAGGCCTCACTGAGCCATCGGATTTCATCAAAAATATCTTCATTTGTGTTCTGAAGATGAACGAAGGTCTTACGGGTGTGGAACGACATGAGGGAGAGTAATTAATGACAGAATTTTCATTTTTGTGTGAACTAACCCTTTAAATTGATCAAAAGTGACAGTAAAGGCATTTATAATGTTACAAAAGATTCTATTTAAAATAAAAGCTGTTCTTTAGAACTTTCTATTTATCAAAGAATCCTGAAAAATAATCATAAATGTTTCTTGAGCACCAAATCATCATATTAGAATGATTTCTGAAGGATCATGTGACACTGAAGACTGGAGTAATGATGCTGAAAATTCAGCTTTGATCGCAGGATATAAATTACACTTTACTATATATTCACATAGAAAACAGTTATTTTAAACTACAAAAATATTTCACTATTTTTACAGTATTTTTGATCAGAAGAGACTCTTTTAAAGACATTAAACAGTCTTCTGTTGATCCTGTAACTCACCATCGAGCAGGACGATCATCCCAGATCCTTTATCCAAGACATCTGCCACCGTGGCCCGTGACGTCAGCGTCCCTGAGGAGAGAGAAACGTCTTCAGCAAACACATGAGGCGAGGGCATGAGGAGCCGCTGAGCGTTTTACTGATGATCACCTGATGTGGGCAGCGGTTTGAACAGCTCCAGATACTGCTCTCCGTGCAGCAGCTGAAAGACACGCATGCGGATCACACACAGACGCTCGGATGAAGCACACAGACGACATGCGGTAACTCACGGGACGCTCACCCTGGTGAAGTCGATGTCGAGTCCCGGAATGCTGCCGAGGCCCGTCATGGCGCTCTGGGCCGCGATCACGCCGAACGTGGGCAGACAGCTGAACTCCTGGTGACCTTCATAGAGGAACCGCAGATGATCGGGGTCTTTGGTGGACATTCCCACTCCCAGAGCGTACAGGATACAGTTCATGTGTGTGTAAGAGAAGGTCATCTCCGGCAGCGTCTGTCCGACCGCCGCAGACTGCAACACACCACAACACACGTCACTGGACCTGATTGAGAGCTGCTGATGGTTACTGATGCAAACAATGACTTTCTTCATCGGTAGTTTTCCAGCACAGATATCTAAACATTCTTAAATCAAGATACATTTACTGGAGAAGAGAAATGACTGAAGATATTAAGACTGAAAAATGAGTTTGTGCTTAAAACTAGAGCAAATATCTGCTGTTGGAGTCGTAAAAATAATCTTGACTCTCTAGCGCCACCAACTGTCCAAATCTGCACTCACATTTATTAATAACTTTTGAACCGCAAGGGCTAGAAACACAATTTATAGGAAATAAATTCCTTGGCTCAAGACGATTCGATTGCACCTGATGACATAATTTTCCGCCATGAACGTTTTTCCGCCATTTTGAGTTTTTCGAAAAACCTACTTTTTCCAACTCCTCCGATTTTCGCAAAAATTTAACCAGATCATCTTTAGACCATGCCGACAAAAAGTTAAACAATTCAAGTGGATCACTGGTCTCTTTAGATTCGGTACAGCATGCTGAGTCGAACGATACCCAATTTTCCCATATCGAACATTTTGAATTTTGTTTCGCAAAATGCTGTATTTTACAAATGTATTGGCGTATTGTTACGAAACTCGGTATATGTCTCCGGCATCATGCCCTTTTGGTACTCAAAAAGTTTCGGAGCAAAGTTATAATGAAATTTCAATAAATGCTAATAAATTGATTAAATTAGTAATTAATATTAATTAATGTAATGAAACTCCGTGCACGCCAAAATGGACGTGAGGCTATATCTCCGCAACGCTTTAGTGTATTCTGACCAAACTTGGTGTGTGTTATGAGAACCATAATCTGAGGCTACCCGCACAGTTTTGACACAGTGCCACCTAGTGGTCAGGAGATATGACAAATGGCTCTTTTTGATTATAACTTCTGAACGGTTTGGCTGGTCTCTTTAGATTCGGTGCAGCATGCCGAGTCGAACGATACCCAATTTTCCCATATCGCCATTTTGGGTGTCAGCCATTTTGAATTTGGTTTCGCAAAATATTATATTTTACAAATGTATTGGTGTATTGTTATGAAACTCGGTGTGTAATCTGAGGCTACCCGCACAGTTTCAACGCAGTGCCACCTAGTGGTCAGGAGATATGAAAAATGGCTCTTTTTTGCTTATAACTTATGAACGGTTTGGCCAAAAATCACAAAAGCTGGTCTCTTTAGATTCGGTACAGCATGCTGAGTCGAACGATACCCAATTTTCCCATATCGACCATTTTGAATTTTGTTTCGCAAAATGCTGTATTTTACAAATGTATTGGCGTATTGTTACGAAACTCGGTATATACGTCACCGCTACCATGCCCTTTCGGTACTCAAAAAGTTTCGGAGCAAAGTTATAATGAAATTTCAATAAATGCTAATAAATTGATTAAATTAGTAATTAATATTAATTAATGTAATGAAACTCCATACAGGCCAAAATGGACGTGAGGCTATATCTCCGCAACGCTTTAGTGTATTCTGACCAAACTTGGTGTGTGTTATGAGAACCATAATCTGAGGTTACCCGCACAGTTTTGACACAGTGCCACCTAGTGGTCAGGAGATATGACAAATGGCTCTTTTTTGATTATAACTTATGAACGGTTTGGCCAAAAATCACAAAAGCTGGTCTCTTTAGATTCGGTGCAGCATGCCAAGTCAAATGATACCCAATTTTCCCATATCAACCATTTTGAATTTTGTCGCAAAATGCTGTATTTTACAAATGTATTGGCGTATTGTTACGAAACTCGGTATATTTCTCCAGCACCATGCCCTTTCGGTACTCAAAAAGTTTCGGAGCAGAGTTATAATGAAATTTCAATAAATGCTAATAAATTGATCAAATTAACCTATTGTAATGAAACTCCGTGCACGCCAAAATGGACGTGAGGCTATATCTCCGCAACGCTTTAGTGTATTCTGACCAAACTTGGTGTGTGTTATGAGAACCATAATCTGAGGCTACACGCACAGTTTCAACGCAGTGCCACCTAGTGGTCAGGAGATATGACAAATGGCTCTTTTTTGCTTATAACTTATGAACGGTTTGGCCAAAAATCACAAAAGCTGGTCTCTTTAGATTCGGTACAGCATGCCGAGTCAAACGATACCCAATTTTCCCATATCAACCATTTTGAATTTTGTCGCAAAATGCTGTATTTTACAAATGTATTGGTGTATTGTTACAAAACTCGGTATGTGTGTTCGGCACCAAGCCCTGGCGTAACTCAAAAAGTTTCAGAGAAAAGTTGATGAAATTTAAAAAAATTTTAATAACTTTTGATTAAATTAGTCTATTGTAATGAACTGATCTTAATAGTTTACTTGGGTCATGCCGAGAACATAGATACCGATTTTTGCCACAGTCGGCCGAACTTCCAGTCCTAAATTTAATTTCTTTCAAAACCTACTTTTTCAAACTCCTCCTTGACCATGTGTCCGATTTTCACCAAAATTGAATCATATCATCTTTAGACAATGCTGGCACAAAGTTATGGAATTCAAGTTGATTCGTCAAACCGTTCTCAAATAACGCACCAACGAATTAGACGAAGAGAATGCCAAAATGGACGTGAGGCTATATCTCCACAACGCTTTAGTGTATTCTGACCAAACTTGGTGTGTGTTATGAGAACCATAATCTGAGGTTACCCGCACAGTTTCGACACAGGGCCACCTAGTGGTCAGGAGATATGAAAAATGGCTCTTTTTGATTATAACTTATGAACGGTTTGGCCAAAAATCACAAAAGCTGGTCGGTACCCAATTTTCCCATATCAACCATTTTGAATTTTATTGCAAAATGCTATATTTTACAAATGTATTGGTGTATTGTTATGAAACTCGGTGTGTAATCTGAGGCTACCCGCACAGTTTCAACGCAGTGCCACCTAGTGGTCAGGAGATATGAAAAATGGCTCTTTTTTGCTTATAACTTATGAACGGTTTGGCCAAAAATCACAAAAGCTGGTCTCTTTAGATTCGGTACAGCATGCCGAGTCAAACGATACCCAATTTTCCCATATCGACCATTTTGAATTTTGTCGCAAAATGCTATATTTTACGAACACATTGGCGTATCGTTACGAAACTCGGTATATGTCTCCGGTACCATTCCCTGATGGTAATAGCCAAGGTATAATGAAATTTAAAAAAAAATGCTAATAACTTTTGATTAGATTTGCCTATTGTAATGAAACTGGTCTTAATAGAGTCCTTGGGTCATGCCGAGAACATAGATAACGATTCTGCCATAGTCAGCCGAACTTCCAGTCCAAAATGTTCGTATACCGCATCAACAAATTTGATGGCATGATGCAAAAACGAGTCTGAGGCTGTATCTCTGCAATGCTTTGGCATATTGACACCAAACTTTGCATGTGTCATTGACACATCTGACCACAATAAAATTAAATTAGGTCAGAGCGAATTCAATTAGCCATGATTTATTATGCCTTCTTTGTGCTTGGCCCCTAATTTGCAGCTTGCAGCTATATTTGTTCTTGTTTTAAGCTTCAACTCACTTCATTTTGATAAATTTTTTCATATTAATATCTTAATAAATTGCTTCTCCAGTAAATGTATCTTGATTTAAGAATGTTTAGATATTTATACTGGAAAACAAGACAGAAACACTGAGGAAGAACATCATTAATTGCAGTGTGTTATCAGTGTTTCTCACAGGGTTTGTCGCTGCGGCTCCGGTCGGATTGGCTCCGATTCCCCGTCCAGTGTCCACTTTGGACAGAACCTCCACCAGTGTCTGCAGCGACTCTTCATGAACACAGTGAGCAGGTTCATTAATGTGCACTACACAACATCTGGACATTCTCGAAGGAAGCGTTTGATTTGCTAACGAGCTGTAATCACTGCATGAGTGTGTGTGTGTGTCTGTTACCCTGAATGCTGGCGGGTTTGGTGGCATCGGTAAAGTCACAGATCTCGTTCCAAGAGTCTCTCACGGCCTCCGGCGTCATGCTCTTGTTCTTCTGCCGCACGGTTCGGCCTTGACTCCTCTCCCAGCGCACTGCACACACACACACACACACACACACTCTCTGAATGAACAACTTATATATAAACAATATATGATATATAACAATATACACAATATATTTATACATCTATATAAAATATATATATATATATATATATATATNCTCATTATATAATAAATATATGTAAAGGCAGTCTAACAGTGAGTCACAAATCTATTTGTGCTGCTGACGCTGATCTTCTCCCACAGAGATCAAGAGTTTCAGAGGAGCAGAACTTACATTTGCCGATCCAGCCGGCGCCGACCTAAAAACACAAACAGCAGCTGAAGTTTTTCCATGTATAAATACCTTGAGCTTGAGATGATGGATAAACTTTCTTTTACATTTGTGCATTTATCAGATGCTTTTATCCATCAATTAATGCAGTTTGTGGATTCATGCAGTGCAAGTGCCGTGATCTACAGGAATGATCCTGATAAATGTGGCTCTCCGCACCTCAAACAGACCGCCGTTCTCCTGACACGCCTCGTGACACAACCAGAGCACCAGCGGCGCCACGTATTCGGCCTTCAGCGACTCCACCAGGTCTGAAAGAACACAAGCGGTCAGTCTCACGCTCAAAATCATGTGTTTCAGAGCGGTTTCGTTCAGGCACCTGGTGGCATGACGGTCTCTGTGAGGCGAGATCCCGCGGTCGGCGCCACCGTGTTGCAGTGGATGTTGTATTTCTGTCCTTCGATGGCCAGCGTGTTGGACAGACCCAGCAGACCCAGTTTGGCCGCGCTGTAGTTGGCCTGTCCGAAGTTCCCGTAGATGCCCGCCGCAGACGACGTCATGATGATCCTGCCAACAGACATCAGGATGAAACCATCACACCTTCAGGTGAAAAAGTCAAACTCGGTCGTTCTCCGTACCTTCCAAACTTCTGGTTCTTCATGTGGTTCCACGCGGCTCGCGTGACGAGGAACGAGCCTCTCAGATGCACGCGGTGAATCAGGTCTAAAAACAAGGGTTCATGTCAAATGAATTGCAGGACTTTCAAGGACTTTTCAAAGCAGAAGTTTTCAAGGAATCAGAGATCTCACTTATCAAACAATATCTTTATTAAGGGTTCAAGTGCGTAGTGCTAAAAGTGATCAGGCAGATCAAACTGTAAGTCATAGAGACTTGAAACTTTGAGAGCTGGTAGTTCTCACACCGTCTACAACGTCACCAAGGCTCGCCCCAATCGGCCTGACGGGGGCGCTACAGCGGGGAATAATATGAAATGGCTCATATCATTGGAATGCGAAATTTTTGGATTTTTTGAAAAACCTACTTTTGCGAACCAGTCCTAGATTTTTGACCCGATCGGAACCAAACCAGTGCAGCGAGATTCTCCAGAGTCTGATTGTCAATAATTATCCAAAAAAACGTTGAAATCTCGATTCAAGGCCCCTAAGGGCCGCCAAAATGTTTGAATTGGGGAGGGCCACTTTTACTAAAATGGCTATAACTCTTGAACAGAATTAGATATTTTCACCAAACTTGGTACACATGTGTAGGGGCTCAATCTTTGGTCACAGTAAAAAAAAATTCAGCAATTGAAAACTAGGTGGTGCTATAACATGAAAAAAAAACCATGAAAACAGCTATAACTATTATTGACTAACTATTGACCTGAAAATTGGTATGCAGTGTCTTGGTCCAAGGGGGCATGATAGTCTATGAGGACATTGGCGTATCTCATAAAGATGGCCAATGGAAATTTGACCACCTATTAGATAAGGTTAACAGAGGCTAATCGGAACGAAACTTGGAGGCCATGTTCGACTCATGACCCTAGAGCAGGGATGGGCAACTTCGGTCCTGAAGGGCCACTGTCCTGCATGGTTTAGCTCCAACCATGATTAAACTCACCTGCCTGTAGCTTTCTAGTAATCCTAAGACATTGATTAGCTTGTTCAGGTGTGTTTGATTAGGGTTGGAGCTAAACTCTGCAGGACAGTGGCCCTCCAGGACCGAAGTTGCCCATGCCTGCCCTAGAGGTCTGAAAGACATTTGAAAGAAATCGGACACTAGTTGGCGCTAACGGGTTTTACGCTTCTGTAATCACGTGGGGTTTCACCAGTGTTGCCAATTTAGGAATTTTGTCACTAGACTTAGTGACTTCCCCGCCCCTTTTGAGACTTTTTTCAAAGGTTTAGGGTCAAATCTAGCAACTTCTTGGACAAACCTTATCTAGATTCTTCTTTTGCCCACTGATCTATATTCATGTTTATATGATAGATCAATGATTTTGCCGTTATGATGTTATCTAGTGACATTTAGCTACCAGTTTTAGCTACTTTTAATTGTAAGCAGTTGGCAACACTGTTTCACACAATATTCATATCATTTGATAGATCTCCTCATACTGAACAACTTTGCCTCAAGAACCACTGCCGTCAATCAAATTGTTCTTTAAATATTCGCAATTATGTAAAAAAAACTACTTTTGCGAACTAGTCCTAGGTTTTTCGGCCGATCGGAATAAAACCAATGCAATATAATTCTCTGGACTCTCTAAGCCAATAATTATCAAAAAAAGTTGAACTTTTCCCTTTGGGTCGCCATAACAGGGTCATTTAACAGAAATAGGCATGGCAAAATATACTCAAAAGCCTATAAATCCTAAACAAAAACTCTGAACTTTATGAAAATAGGTGAGCACATGTGACATAAGATTCTAAACAAGCATGCAAACTTTAATGGAGATCGGACCATAGGTGGCGCTATAACCCATATATGTCCTATGGTAAATTGCCAGGAATCGCTCTAGAAATAAAGCTGCTTGACTCGACATGTCGGTACGTACCCCAGTCCACGTCACTGGTCCGAGCGAAAGATCGGTCCCGCAGAATCCTTCAGAAAACACCAGAAGAGAATTACAGCTCATGCCGTTCGCTCTCAGAGTCACATGATCAGAATCATCAACTTACCCAGCGTTATTCACCACGATATCTGAAAAACAACACAGTGCTCTCAGTGCACAAAACTACTTAAATATATATGCATATTTTGCAATGAATAGTTTATTTCTCCATCGTTCTTTAATTTGATGATGTCATTGGCAATGCATTATGGGATTGTAGTTCTTTCCCTCATTAAAGCTGTAAAGTCATGTGTTTTTGTAAGTGTTTTTCTTCAAATCATAGTTTGTAGTTTGTTGGTTTGATTTATAACCAAATACTATTTTCTTTTAACACTCTGAGGTATCGCCGGCGATACCACCTCGGTTTTTTCTTACCAGTGTGAAAGAGACTCAAAATACTCCGTCAATGTTGCACATATAATTAAGAGTTATACACCATTTTAATCTGTGGAATATCTTCTTTTATTTGTGTACACTCAGAGTAAAAACAAAATGTTGTGCTTTTTGTAAAATAAAGAAAACTAACATGATGCGTGATCTCTCGTCTCCCTCTGAACGAAGTCCAATCTGATAGTTCTCAGAAAATGAACTGTAACTTATGAATACTAATCACAAAAAAATTTGACTTATGTCTAAAAAAAGTTGAAATGTCAGGTTTTAAATCGTGTAAGTCAAATCGAAAACAAACATTCTGTGTTTATGTAATCTGTATGAAAAGAGAGCCATGTCAGACGCCCGTGATTCAGCTCATTATCCGCTAATGCGGCCACGCCCACGGAGCGAGCGCTATTCAGACGCAAATTCAGAAGCAATACATGCATACATCGTCTCAATCCTGTATTTATTGTCTTGAAAAGTGTTTTGCATAGCCATAGTTAGCGATCTCTGGAAGCCTCTGTTAGTTCGGTTAGTTCCTGGATTGTCACATGGCCTATTCTTCTTTAGGAAGCATTTGTGGACTAAAGGGGCAGAGCACCCTCCGGCTGCAAGTATGAATTGAAAACACAGTATCCAGCGTTCATAGTGANGAAGTCCAATCTGATAGTTCTCAGAAAATGAACTGTAACTTATGAATACTAATCACAAAAAAATTTGACTTATGTCTAAAAAAAGTTGAAATGTCAGGTTTTAAATCGTGTAAGTCAAATCGAAAACAAACATTCTGTGTTTATGTAATCTGTATGAAAAGAGAGCCATGTCAGACGCCCGTGATTCAGCTCATTGTCCGCTAATGCGGCCACGCCCACGGAGCCAGCGATATTCAGACGCAAATTCAGAGGCAATACATGCATACATCGTCTCAATCCTGTATTTATTGTCTTGAAAAGTGTTTTGCATAGCCATAGTTATGGCTCTTCATATAGAAAATTGACAAACATATGAGAATCCATCAATATTTCTCCAAATGTGCATGCTTTTAAGCTAAAAGCCTATATGAAATGCCACAGAGGTAACATAATTGTTCAGACACTTTGCATCACAGAAATACATTATATTTTAAAGTATATAATAGAATACCATTATTTTAAATTGTAATAATATTTCACAGTATTGCTGATGAGCTTGAGACATGATCACAGAGGGTTTTTTCACAGCCTACCTGACTGAAAGAGCTCATTATTTATGCAGGTCATTACAACTCATTATGCGATTCTTTTGTCTTCTCAGGTGTGAATCACAGCATTATTCATGATGATTCACGCCTCCACGCATACTGTGTTTCTTGACAATAAGTGTCTTACAAAAACTAAATCAATATATTGTTATATATGAACGAGTAGGCAGGATAATTTTTACATCATTTTGAGTCAAAAACTCTAGTCTACAACCTCCAATACCCAGAAGTCGTGTGAACACAGATTTGATATTATTTGATATTGACTTAAGTTTTTTGTTTTTTCAATAACCACGCATAAACGTTATTCCTTCAAAAACACAAACATGTACATACATGTTTCTCACATATTATTGTAGCCTAGTTTGTGCTGAATACAGTGTAATGACACTTGTGTCATTAATATGTTTATGAACAACTGAAAAAAGCACAAATGTCAGGGCATGTCAAAACTTCTCCAGGCCCCAAATAAGCCTCAGACTCCAGAGGGTTAAAGCCCTTGAATGGACGAAATACTTCCGGAACGCTGTGAAAAAGTGGGCGGCACTGATGCACAACATCGTGAATAATTATATCACATCATATTTCAGCTCACCTATTCGTCCGAACGCATCCAACGCCGTCTGGATGAGCTTCTCGCCGTCTTCCACCGAATCTGTGAAGATACAAGATCAGGACTGCATCTCCATCAGGACAGGTGTGATTGACAGGTGTGTCGCCTACCGTAGTTGGCCACGGCTTTCCCTCCTTTAGCTCTGATCTCCTCCACCACTTTATCAGCGGCCGCCGAGCTCCTGCCTCCTCCTTTAATATCTCCTCCCAGATCATTAACTGTGTAAAGAAGAAGAAGAACACAAAGCAGAGTTCTAGAAACCGAATCATCAGCAGCGACTCATTTGAACTGAATCATTTAAGGATCGATTCACCGATGACAGCGGCTCCTCTCTGACCGAACGCCAGAGCATATTCCCTCCCCAAACCTGCACAACAACACAATAACACACATGATTTATCAATATCAGCTTCATATAATCATGAGGGCATCAGTCATTCAGTCTTATCTGCTGTTTGAACTTTGGTCGGCACACAAAAGCTGCCAAACAAGCGTTTAGAAAAGCCTTTAAGCTCAATATACTAAGCAAGTTCATAAATATTAAACATCTATATTCATGTTTCAGCAGTTTTCATAATAAAATTATGATAATAATACAGAATACAGTCTTGTGGTTTATTATGCCCTCTGTTTACTGCTGTAAAGCGTTTGTCTGATCATATTTCTGCACAGATATTAGTGAACATTGCATTATATATAATTTACTTGTATTTATTTGCACAAACGCATGAGTTTATGCTGCTCAAACTGACCTCCGCCGGCTCCCGTCACCAGCACCACTCGACCGTCGAAAGTCAAAGGCACAGACATGTTTAGATGATATTTGTGTTTATGATGATGTTTCAGCGTGAAAGTCTTCGGATCTTGTGTAAAACACTCCGCCGTGACTTTTGCCCCACTTCCGCGACGGAGCGCTGACGTCACCTGCCAGCAGCCAATCAGATGCGCACGTCTTCACTCCACCAAACAGCAGCACGTGACACTTTATTTATTGTGATGAATAAGCTCATTTAAACCAAAATCACAGTTTGAGCTGCTGTGTCATTGAGAGTGTTCACGTGTAAAATGACAAAAAAACACTAAAACATAAAATAAATACTAATAAAAAATGTTATAGTATCCTAATGATGTTAAATTAACACTGGTGTGAATGTACAGATTTCTATCTGGTTTGTTGGCTCAGGATTATTTACATATATTTGAATATGTACAAATTCAACATACCGATCTACTATTTAAAGGGTTAGTTCACCCAAAAATGAAAATAATGTAATTTATTACTCGCCCTCATGCCGTTTCACACCTGTAAGACCTTCGTTCATCTTCGGAACACAAGTGAAGATATTTTTGATGAAATCCGATGGCTCAATGACGTTTCCTCTCTCAAGATCCATTAATGTACTAAAAACATATTTAAATCAGTTCATGTGAGTACAGTGGTTCAATATTAATATTATAAAGCCACGAGAATATTTTTGGTGCGCCAAAAAAACTAAATAACGACTTATTTAGTGATGGGCGATTTCAAAACACTGCTTCAGGAAGCTTCGGAGCGTTATGAATCAGCGTGTCGAATCAGCGGTTCGGAGCGCCAAAGTCACATGATTTCATGATTCGACACAAAAGATTCATAACGCTCCGAAGCTTCCTGAAGCAGTGTTTTGAACTCGCCATCACTATATAAGTTGTTATTTTGTTTTTTTGGCGCACCAAAAATATTCTCGCCGCTTTATAATATTAATATTGAACCACTGTACTCACATGAACTGATTTAAATATGTTTTTAGTACATTAATGGATCTTGAGAGAGGAAATGTCATTGCTCAGGCCTCACTGAGCCATCGGATTTCATCAAAAATATCTTAATTTGTGTTCCGAAGATGAACGAAGGTCTTACGGGTGTGGAACGACATGAGGGCGAGTAATAAATGACAGAAATTTCAGTTTTGGGTGAACTAACCCTTTAAGATATTTTTGATGAAATCCGAGAGCTTCTGATCTCCCTATACACAGCAACGTCATAAACAATTTCAACCCAGAAAGATCGTAAAGACATCATTAAAATAGTCGACATGACTACAGTGGTTCAACTTTAATGTTATGAAATGACGAGAATACTTTTTGTGCGCAAAAACAAAACAAAAATAACGACTTTATTCAACAAGTATTCAATTTCAGATGCAGCGATAGAGTATTTAAGCCACCAGTAGCAAAGCTTAGCGACTATCCTAGCACAACATGCTAAAAACATGCTAATCATGCTAACAACATGTTAAATAATGCTAGCAACATCTTAAAACATGTTAGCAATGTTAAATTATGTTTGCAACAATGCTAGCAAAATGCTAATCATGTTAACAACCTGTTAGCAATGTGCTAAACCATGCTAACTACATGTTAGCAAACATGTTAATCATGCTAGCAACGTGTTAAAAACGTTAGCAAAATGCTAATCATGCTAACGACATGTTAAACATGCAAGCGATGTGATTTCGCTCGGCATCTGTTTAATCTGTCATATAATACCAACCTTTTATTTATGTGTGATTTAACAAAAAAAAAAAATAACATTTCTTACAGCGCTATTAAATTGCATTTGTATAGATATATTATTCTGTTTCTTAAACACTAATCAGCACAGACAGGCGTTTATTAATCAGTGTGAGCTGCTGTAATGTAAATGTCAGATGAGCACTGAATCATTACTGTTTTTCACATACTATATAGTACGGAAGTATTCGATTTCGGATGCAGCAATAGAGTATTTAAGCTGTCTATCACAAGCAAAGCTTAACGACTATCCTAGGACAACATGCTAAAGCATGCTAGCAAACATGCTAATCATGTTAGCAACATGCTAATCATGCTAGAAACATCTTAAAACATGTTAGCAATGTGTTAAATGTTGGCAACAATGCTAGAAACATGTTAATCATGTTAACAGAATGCTAACTACATGTTAGCGACATGTTATGCTGCCTTCATGTGCTCTCGGAATTATCGCATATACGAGTTTCCTTGGTAAAAATTGCACATGAACGCCCTCCCATTTTGAGCTCGTAATCACAACTTCAGAAGTGGGAATTAACACATTTCCGATAGCACATGAAGGCAGCATAAATCATGGTAACAACATGATAAAACATGTTACCAAAATGCTAATCATGCTAACAACATGTTTAAACATGCTAACAACATGCTAAAACATGCTAACGATGTGTAACATCAGTGTAATTTTGCATTATACCAACCTTTTATGTGTGATTTAACAAAAAATAAATTAAAAAAAATACAGCACTATTAAATTGCATTTGTATAGATATATTTTTCTGTTTCTTAACGTCTGACATAATAATTGAAAACGCTCGCTCTGCTCCGCGCACCGTAAGCACACGCAGCGCCAACTCGAAACTGCGGTAAAAAATACGCTCTGAATGGATTCTGAAATTCTCAGAAACGATCCAGAATCGTTAAAGAGAGAATCGCGATGCATCGATTTTTGTCTCTCACCCCTAGTTAGCAATGTGTTAAATGTTGTCAACAATGTTAGCAACAATGCTAAAAACATGCTAATCATGTTAACAACATGCTAAATAATGCTAACTACATGTTAGCGACATGTTATGCTGCCTTCATGTGCTCTCGGAATTATCGCATATACGAGTTTCCTAGGTAAAAATTGCACATGAACGTCCTCCCATTTCGAGCTCGTAATCACGACTTCAGAAGTGGGAATTAACAAATTTCCGATGATAAAACATGTTAGCAAAATGCTAATCATGCTAACAACACGTTAAAACGTGCTAGCAACATGCTAAAACATGCAAACGATGTGTAACATCGGTGTAATTTCGAATAATACCAACCTTTTATGTGTGATTTAACAAAAAATAAATAAATAAAAATTGCTTACAGCACTATTAAATTGCATTTGTATAGATATATTTTTCTGTTTCTTAAACACTGATCAGCACAGACGGGCGTTTATTAATCAGTGCTGTAATGTTAATGTCAGATGAGCACTGAATCATAACAGATCATAAATTCTAACATCTTCTCTGGATTATTCAGTATTCATGAGGTTGGTGGTTTCCAGCAGCATCAGTGTTTGTGTGCGCACTGCGCATGCGCGTGTTCACCGGGACGCGCCGCTCGAGATTCTTCTGCATCTATAAGAAAACATGCGAACATTAACATGTGTGATCGTCATGAGAGGACACGCAGTGCACCCGTGACCAGCTCCGGTTCGGAGGATGTCCGGGAGCGCGGCGGCGGACGCGGACGGAGGCGTGAATAAAGTTCGAGTCAAACGACAGATCAGGGGCATCGTGAAGGATCTCGAGAACATCTTAGGAGACCTGAAGGATGTGGCGAAGGAACTCAAAGAGGTGCGTGTGACTGTGATGAAGATGTGTGTGGTTTGATGTGATGTTCATCGAGGCCTCATGTAAACATGACATTTACTCGACACGCGCACATCATCGGGTTCATTCATGTGAGTCAGAATCAAAGATTCGACTCCTTCGTATTACTGACAGCTGTCACTCATTCGTCTTTTCTTTTTCACTGAGTGTCTGTCAGAAATGAACAAGCAGCTGTTAGTTAGTTACCTTCACAAATCAGATCTTATCTCATGCAGGATACATTTACTATTTATAAAACTTATAACAATTTTGTGTAGAATTAGGATGGAGTGTGAAATGTTGGGATCTGTGAGTGTGTGTGGAAACACATGAATTCTTCAGTACTGTACTATAAATGTATTATGGCAGCACTGGATGAGTTCTCTTTTGTAAGTCACTTTGGATGAAATTAATGGTGCGCACGTGCAGCTTCACGTCCTTTAAACGGAACATCAGAGGTCACTCATGACTGTAATTCACCTGGAGATGAACTTCAGATTTGATTGATTATTGCTGTTGTATAATGAAACACGTCTCTTTCACATCCTTCTTCTGAATTGGCTCAAAAATAGGGTTGCGGAAGTTTCCGCGGGAACTTAACCTGGGGGATTTTGGAAATATTCCAATTTGGAAACTTAAAGGATTAGTTCACTTTCAAATTAAAATTTCCTGATAATTTACTCTCCTCCATGTCATCCAAGATGTTCGTCTTTCTTTCTTCAGTCGAAAAGAAATTAAGGTTTTTGATGAAAACATTCCAGGATTATTCTTCATATAGTGGACTTCACTGGCTTCCAAACGGTTGAAGGTCAAAATTACAGTTTACAGCGATCCCAGACGAGGAATAAGAGTCTTATCTAGAGAAACCATCACTCATTAAAAAAAATTAATAAAAATTAAACATTTTATATGATTTAATCATAAATGCTCATCTTGAACTAGCTCTCTTCTTCTTCTCTACTGAATTCCAGCAGTGTAGACGCTGCTAAGTGTATTACTGCCCTCCACAGGTCAAAGTTTGAACTAAATTGTCATATTCAATATGCTAGTGCAAGTATATAACAATTAGTTCAAATTTTGACCTGTGGAGGGCAGTAATACACTTAGCAGTGTCGACACTGCTGGAACTCAAATAGAGAAGAAGAAGAAGAGAGCTAGTTTATTGCATTTATTGTTAAAACTTATATTATTTTTTATTTTGTTTAGAAAATGACCAATGGTTTCTCTAGATGAGACTCTTATTCCTCGTCTGGGATCATGTAGAGCTCTTTGAAGCTGCACTGAAACTGACATTTGAACCCGTTGAACCCCAGTGAAGTCCACTATATGGAGAAAAATCCTGGAATGTTTTCCTTCATTTCTTTTACACTGAAGAAAGAAAGACATGAACATCTTGGATGACATGGAGGAGAATAAATTATCAGGAAATTTTAATCCTGAAGTGAACTAATCCTTTAACAGGAATTTATGGGAATTAATTGGAAATTTGGGGAAATTGATATAAGTTGTATCATATAAAAACATAAATATAAACATTTTGTTTGGTCATAACATGAAATAACAGTTATTTATTTTTTTGCATTCAATATCGTAAATGTGTCAAATATATTTTTATTGCAGTAATTGTTATGTGTTATTTCAGTGTCACATGATCCTTCAGAAATCATTCTAATATGATGATTTGATACTCAGTTATTATCAATGTGGGAAACGGAATATTTTTTTGGAACCTGTGATACTTTTTTCTGGATTCATTGATGTTACAAAGAACAGAATTTATTCAAAATAGAAATATTTTCTAACAATATCACTTTAATATCACTTTTTATCAATTTCACACATCCTTGCTGAATAAAAATATAAAAAAGAATAAAAGAAAGAAAAAAATGACTGACCCCTGGCCAAAATTTTGAACGGTAGAATATTGTTACAAAAGATTTCTATTTTAAATAAATGCTGTTCTTTACATTTTTATTCATCAAAAATCCTGAAAACAAGTATCACAGGTTATTAAGCAACACAACTGTTTCCAANCAATGTGGGAAACGGAATATTTTTTTGGAACCTGTGATACTTTTTTCTGGATTCATTGATGTTACAAAGAACAGAATTTATTCAAAATAGAAATATTTTCTAACAATATCACTTTAATATCACTTTTTATCAATTTCACACATCCTTGCTGAATAAAAATATAAAAAAGAATAAAAGAAAGAAAAAAATGACTGACACCTGGCCAAAATTTTGAACGGTACAGTTCTATTTTAAATAAATGCTGTTCTTTACATTTTTTTTCATCAAAAATCCTGAAAACAAGTATCACAGGTTATTAAGCAGCAGAACTGTTTCCAACATTGATAACTGAGCATCAAATCATCATATTAGAATGATTTCTGAAGGATCATGTGACGCTGAAGACTGGAGTAATGATGCTGAAAATTCAGCTTTGATCACTGGATATAGATTATATTTTAATGTATATTAAAATAGAAAACCATTATTTTAAATATTTCACAATACTACTGTTTTTTTCTGTATTTTTGATCAAATGTGCATGTTATGGACTGGGGGAATGCACACATGCACACATGCAGGGGGTGTGGCCTCAATAGCCCTGCAGTGAGTAGTGTGCTGTGTGAATGCCAGGGTAAAAAAATCATGTGAAATTGCATTAAATATGGTTGTTTTAACCAAAATTATGCTGCAAGATGTTTTTTTCAACTACATTTAAGTACCCTGTTATAGGCTAACCTGTAAATTCCCTGTTTATTCCCATTAATTCCCGTTAATTCCATGGAAAGTTTCCAGCTTTGAAAATTCCCGGAATTTTGCAACCCTACTCAAAAATAGCATTGGCATTAGTGGACTCGCACGGTTCAAAATCGTACTTATCATCAATTGTAACAGTAAATGAAGAGTTGTCATATCAATCACAAGTTCAGTATGGAGTACCACAAGGCTCAGTACTAGGACCGTTGCTGTTCACCCTGTAGCGCTATATTAACTTGACTGGTGCCAGTTTTATCTTGTTTATTTTGCAAGTTTACCTTTTTATTTCTATAGGGCTTTATCCAATACAGATTGTTTCAAAGCAGCTCCACAGGAAAATAACAAAAACAATGCAAACTTCATCAAATATGAGACAATTTCAAATTCCGCTGTAAATCAGCTCATTATTCAGTTCAAGTTTTGTTCTCATTTGATCGTGTCACTGCAGTCAAATCAATAATATTACTGAATATTAAGACACAGAGCGCTATTGATTTGATTCATTATTGCTGTTATATAACGAAACACGTCTCTTTCACAACCTTCTTTTGAATTGGCTCAGAAATAACATTGGCATTAGTGGACTCGCACGGTTCAAATCGTACTCATCATCAATTTGTAACAGTAAATGAAGAGTTATCATATCAATCACAAGTTCAGTATGGAGTACCACAAGGCTCAGTACTAGGACCGTTGCATTTCACCCTGTAGCGCTATATTAACTTGACTGGTGCCAGTTTTATCTTGTTTATTTTCCAAGTTTACCTTTTTATTTCTATAGGGCATCATCCAATACAGATTGTTTCTAAGCAGCTCCACAGTAATGAACAGGAAAAACAGAATCAATAATACAAACTTCATCAAATTCTGCTAAATCAGCTCATTATTCAGTTCAAGTTTTCTCATCTGATCGTGTCACTGCAGTCAAATCAATATTACTGAATATTAAGTGTCGTTTAAACCCCAAACTGATCAGGCCAAAAGCGTCCGTCACCGTCAGTCGTTCACGTCTGACTCTCATTGTCTTTCTCAGGTGGTTCAGGAGATCGACTGCCTGACGTCAGATCTTCATCTGGAAGAGGACAGTTCGAAGACCGACACGCTCAACAGCAGCTCCAGCAGCAGCACCACCACAACCACCACGGCCTCCAGCACCGACCGCATCAAGATCTACCCTGAGGAGACGCTCTTCAGATCGGCTCCGCTGTCTCCCGCCGTCCTCACGGTCCTGAAGAGACCCACGCCTCCGCTCCCTCCGCCCCGCACCACCCCGTCCAGCACCGAGATCACGGCCAACGGCGTGCTGATGCGGAACGGAGTCGCGGGCAGAGACTCGTCGTGTCGCGGCCCGAAAAGCGCCGGCGAGAAGGGCCACGCGAGCCGCTGTCCTCAGACCACGAAGGAACGCGTCCGGTTCAGCGAAAAGGTCCAGTATCACGGCTACTGCCCGGACTGTGACCTGCAGTACGACATGAACAGCACGGATCTGCACTTACACGCCGAGCTGATGGATCCCAAACCGAGTCCCGTCCATCAGTGCTCAGCGCTCGTGGAGAACGGCGGCCTCGCGTTCCCCTCGCAGAAACCACAGAAGACCATTTTACGCAAGTCCACCAGCACGACCGTTTGATGCAGACTGAGTCTAAACAAACTATTTTTGTACTTCTCTTTATAGTTTCCTTTTGTTTGGAGAGCACCGGACGGAGAAACGGAAGATGTTAAACGGTATTTTGTTTGCTCGTGAAACATCCATTTATCATGCTAATCTTCATCTTAAAACAAAGGGGTGGTTGATTATGATTTCTCTTTTTAAACTTTAGTTAGTGTGTAATGTTGCTGTTTGAACATAAACAACATCTGCAAAGTTACGACGCTCAAAGTTCAATGCAAAGAGAGATATTTTCTTTTACAGAAATCACTTTTTAAGGACTACAACGAGCTTCTTCCCTGGTTAGTGACATCACAAACCCCAAAATTTACATAAACCCCGCCCCCGAGAACACACAACAAAGGGGGCGGGGCCATGTTGGGCTGCTTTAGAGAAGAGGAAGAGTTGTTTTTGTAAATGCCGTCATTTTACGCCGGACTGCTTCACAAACGAGGGTCAATTCAACACAAAAGATGAACATGACGGCACATGCTAGTGGATGAGTTGAATCAACTCCACAGCAACTACATACATTTATCCTCTAACCATTCAGAAACGTCCAGTTTCATTCTAAAAGTTGTAACTTCTTCCTGAGTCTCTCCATCAGTGTCGACTCCGGTTTGAACAATGTAAAGCTGAACACTTTCGTCATTTTGGCTGCGTGAGATTCTCCAGCTTTGTTGTTGTTGAGCTGTTAAAGCTCCGCCCTCTTCTGGAAAGGGGGCGGGAGCAGCAGCTCATTTGCATTTAAAGGGACGCACACAAAAACGGCGTGTTTTTGCTCACACCCAAATTTGACAAGCTATAATAAATGATCTGTGGGGTATTTTGAGCTGAAACTTCACAGACACATTCTGGTACTTATATTACATCTTGTGAAAGGGTTCGCTTTAACTTTCAGAACTCCAAACCTCCTGAAAAATGTTCTTTAAACATATGCATAACCAAGACATTGACAGACATGATCTTCCATCAGTAGATCCTACAGTCAAAAATGCGGTTTTGAAACAGGTTGAGTCTGTTTTTATGCAGATCTGCAGAAGCTGTAGGACAGAAATCAATATTTCTCATGAGTGTCTCCTACACACCAGCATCTCATTTCATGATGAGCAATATGATGATCATCTGTTTGTCTTTCTGTCTGCCTGTCTCTCTGTTTATCCATTCATCCGTTCATCCGTCTGTCTGTCATGTTAATGCTGGATGTTCTTCTTCTTCTTCTTATTTTGCTTCTTCTGCAGGTTTTATGTGATGGATTCAGCTGATGCGTTTCTCTTGTTTCCCTGCAGGCCTCTCTCGTACGCTGATCATCTTTATTTCATCACGTGACGTTCTGCGAGCGTTCGTGGTTTCTGACAGAAACGACCTGGAGGCGGCGGGATAAAGCATCAGAAGAAGTGGGATTCAAATGAAAATCACATTGTTATTCCTCACAGCCGGTCCGCAGGGGAACAGCAGCGTCCCACAGATGATCTGAAAGCATCTGATGTATCTGACCCTTTAAGAAGGAGCCGGTGTGACTATCGCTGACCGCCGCTGATGTAATGCTGCTGCTAGCGAAGAAAAACCAAAAAAACTACAAAGTGTGTGACATCCAACCGCCGGTAAACAGTGTAACGCAGATCACAGTGCAACGCTGCCATCAGAACACAGAGGTTTCAGTTTGTAAAGACCTTATATGTGTTTTTGTAAAGAAAACCTTCAAATATAAAAAGCATATTTTTGATATTTTATAAGATGATTTTAAAGATGTCACACAGTGTATGATGGAAAATGTATTTATGTACCGATTAAAAACATGAAACAATCTGCATCTGAGAATGTCTTTATTAAAACTTTATGAAAACTGAACACAAGGGGGCGACATTAGTAGCTACTAGTGATGTGCTGATGAGTTAAAGTTGAGTGAGTTTGAATGATTCCTCAGATCAGAGTTTGCTTATGCTTTACTAAGTAATAAGACAGAAAACAGATGGAAAAATCCCTCAGAGGAAGCCACATGGGTTAGTTAAAGGGGACATATCATAAAAATTTAAGTTTAAGTGTTATAATTGGGTCCCCGGTGCATCTAGCAACCCAGAAAACCTAGTGTTTTGGTAAGCCTTTCTCTGCAAGCATGTGAAAAAAAACAAGTGGATTGATAACAACGGTTCATGATTCAATTTCAGATATATTTCGTGATGTTTGCACATTGTCTTTCTGAATGTGTTTCTTACTGTATTCACGGAGACCAGAGCCATGTTGTTATTTTGATTTTTAACCCCAAAACACTCGCAGTCTGTATAATTCATAAGCGCATCTTCATTCTTATCAGTGTGTAGCGTTAGCCGTGCAGCACGCTATCATTCAGAATCGAATTTTAGCAAGCAAAATACAAGCCATACCTACACTCTAAAAAATAAAACATTGGTTCAACAAAAAAAAATATGTTAACGTTTTCCACTAGAATTTTTAACTTAAGCCAATTGGGAGAATTACATTAATTCAAAGCAATATTTTGAGTTGATCCAACATAATGTTTTAAGTAAGGTGAAGACG
>RJVU01007774.1:612300-635249 GCA_003731715.1 Anabarilius grahami | reverse complement strand
CACAATAAAAAGCATTTCTAAGTAACATGAACTTAATAATTGTCAACATGAATGCAACTATTTAAGTTGATCCAACATAATGTTTTAAGTAAGGTGAAGATGTGTTTTTGGACACAATAAAACGCATTTCTAAGTAACATGAACTTAATAATTGTCAACATGAATGCAACTATTTAAGTTGATCCAACATAATTTTTTAAGTAAGGTGAAGACGCTTTTTGGACAATGAAACACATTTCTAAGTAACATGAACTTAATAATTGTCAACATGAATGCAACTATTTAAGTTGATCCAACATAATTTTTTAAGTAAGGTGAAGACGCTTTTTGGACAATGAAACGCAGTTCTAAGTAACATGAACTTACCAAGCGCCGTTTGTCACCATGATGGTAAATCTCCAAAAACCCACATTAACAGAAACTTTTAAATTAGCATAACAAAACACTAATTACTGCTAAATCTCCCTTACCATTAATCTTGTGCAAAAAACATTATATAACACTTAATTTTAGCATTTACTCTCCCTTTCAAGTGCCATGGGCAAAGCATGATGGGAAATATAAATCCCAGCCCAGTTTCACTTAACTTAAGTTTGTCTCAATTAAAAGAAGTGTTCATACAACTCAAAACAATGAAACACGTTTACACGTCATCAGATTATATTTTACATTAACAGAACTTAAAATTAAATAAATTTTTGATTAACTGAAAATGTTAAACTATGACAAGTCATGATAGTATATCGAATCAATAGACATAATTTGTGTGTCATCCAAGCTCAATAAAATAACAATTACAAGTAAAAAGTCTAACAGCATTTCAGAACTTGATTTTTTATTTCACAACAATATATATATTTAAGTAATGACTAAAGGTCCCCTGAATTCGTTTTTAGAGTGTACGATCTGATATGCTGCATCACGAACAGTTTGTAATGATCCATTTTGAGAGTTATATTTGCTGTGTGAGCTTCTCCTGTATTATTTATGCCTCGGTGCATTTGAATCGCGAGCTTGGGGGCGGGGAGCACAAGCTCATTTGCATTTAAAGGTACACACACCAAATTTTCTTTGTATTTTGAGCTGAAACTTCACAAACACATTCTGGGGACACCAGAGACTTATATCTTGTAAAAAGGGGGCATAATTCAAAGGCACCATCACTTTTCCAGTCATTCGTGATTTACTACAATATTTTTAAAAACTTAAAATTTTTCTACCCAAGCTTGGCATAACTAAGATGTATTTTTGTTTTAAAAATGCCCATGTCATATTATTAAAGATTTGATTAATTTTTCAATAATTATCCAGGTCTAGAAATTACACTTTTGAAGAGGCTTCCTTCAAACATCCTGGTTTTCCAAGAATGTGAGAATCCTGGTTATTCAAAGACAAAAAAATAAAATAAAAGTTGAGGCGGAGGTGAATTAAACTATGTATCTTGATTTTTGCTTGTTTTGTCTGATTTTAAATCGGTCATCTTGAGCACCACTGATTTAAAGGCTCATGTTCTACCATACTGTAAAAAAAAAAGTTGGTTTAACTTGAAAAAGTAAGTTGCCTTAAAATTTTGAGTTCATTGAAATTAAAAATTTGAGTTCATACAATGAAGGCGATTGGTTTAATCAACAGAAACTCAAAATATTATGTTTTTTGAACTACATTAATTATCTAAGTTGATTTGACAAAAGAAAAGATGTTGTGATAAATCAGGAAAATAATTTTTATAGAGCATATTTCAAAATTTCCCTCTGAGGTCAAAAAACAAAACAAAAAAACTTTTTTTTTCTTAGTTATGTGAACGTTAAGGGAACATTTCATTGTATCATTCTTCAAACATTATGGGAACGTTATTTTTGAATGTTCTCTGAAACGTGGTAACATTTAAAAAACGAATTGTTTCAGAAAAAACTCTCTAGGAACGATAAAATTATGCTAATGTTTTGAGAACATTATTAAAGGCCGAATAACATTGAACAAATGTTCTATTAACGTTACCTTGCCAGAATGTTCGCTGGGAGCCTACTAATATATTATTTGAATCCTTTATTTATAAAAAATAAATAAGTGTTATATAGTCTATTCAGTAAGCTTTTTTTTTTTTGGCCCATGACCTGTTTGACCTCTGAATAACCACTGGTTAAAAAAGATAAACTTCAGCTGAACTGAAGCTTTAGATGATTGTTCTCAGTTTCTGTTCATCACTCAAAGAGCAGTATGTTTATCCTTCACATGTTGATTTATGTCCCTTGTGATTTCGTAAGAGCAGCCGCCCTGAAGCCAAACCTGTCTTTGTCTTCACTGTGTCCAAATTACAATGATCACGAAGATGCTGCGACCGCTGGAATGAGCTTCTGCTGCACGTCCTGATGTGAACATATCTATGAATTGTGCAACAGAGATGAAACTCTTATGGTTTCAGTGAAGCAGGGCACACGCTTGCTGCCACGTCTCATGGAAAGCTGTAAAGTGCACCCGCTGAGATCTGCTCACAAACCCAGGCGATGTTTACAGCATCAACAAACAAAACTGCCTACATATTTGATGCTAGCTGGGAATCAAAGATTTATTGAGTATCACATTATCATCATTCATCCCCCTCATGCAGTGCGACGCAGAGAACTAAAGCGTGAAACAGAGTGACATATTCTGAGAACGTGGACGCACATGCAATATCTACGAGGTTGATCATGATCTCATGAAGGATCAGAAGCTGAGTCTTAACGTGACAAGTTGAAATGATGACATAAAAACATTCTAAATTATAATTATGAGATTAAAAAGTCAAAATTATGACATTCAAAATGAAATTATGACATATTAAGTCATAATTATGACATGGCAAGTGATAATTATTAGATAAAAAGTTGAAATTATGACACTTATTTGTAGAGTAAGAAGTCAAAATTATGACTTTTTATGTCATAATTATGAATAACAAAAGCATGATTTATTCTTATGTGGAGGTAATGTGCTTCCAAGGCTTTGACATCATCAGTTTTCGGCGTGTTTGTGAGGAGAAAGTGTCTGGTGTTTTACAGTGCGGTGAGTTTGCCATGTTTTTAATACGTCCTGTGTGTTACTAGTAGCTGGTCTCCCTGCGGAGCGACGCCTCGTTATAATGCAGATTAAAGTCTTCAGATCAATGTCACACATCTGCATCTCATTGAGATGTCAACCTGCAGGCCTTTATATGCGCTTTCACTTTGATCTTTACACCCGTTTAAAAGTTTCTTGTTCAGGAGATTCTCAGTTTTCCTGAGCTGGTGAAAAGATTGAGTGTGTTGAGTTGAGTTGTGTGAAGTGGTGTTGAGTTATGTATTGTTGAGTTATATTGAGAGGTGTTAATGTGAGTAGAGTTGAGTTGTGTAGTATTGAGTTGAGCTGTGTTCTGTATTGTTGAGTTGTATAGTGTTGAGTAGAGTTGTGTTGAGCTGAGCTGAGTTGAGTTGAGCTGTGCTGAGTTGAGTTGTGTAATGTTGAGTTATGTTGAGTAGTGTTGATGTGAGTTGAGTTATGTATTGTTGAGTTATATTGAGAGGTGTTAATGTGAGAAGAGTTGAGTTGTGTAGTGTTGAGCTGTGTTCTGTATTGTTGAGTTGTATAGTGTTGAGTAGAGTTGAGCTGTGCTGAGTTGAGTTGTGTAATGTTGAGTAGTGTTGATGTGAGTTGAGTTGTGTAGTGTTGAGTTATGTTGAGTAGTGTTGATGTGAGTTGAGCTGTATAGTGTTGTTTTTGAGTTGAGTTGTGTTAAGCTGAGTTGAGCTGTGTTGAGTTGTGTTCTGTAGTGTTGAGTTGTGTAATGTTGAGTTATGTTGAGTAGTGTTGATGTGAGTTGAGTAGTGTTGATGTGAGTTGAGTTGTATAGTGTTGTTTTTGAGTTGAGTTGTGTTGTGTTTAGCTGAGTTGAGCTGTGTTGAGTTGTGTTCTGTAGTGTTGAGTTGTGTTATGTTGAGTAGTGTTGATGTGAGTTGAGTTGTGTTGAGTTGTGTTCTGTAGTGTTGAGTTGTGTAATGTTGAGTTATGTTGAGTAGTGTTGATGTGAGTTGAGTTGTATAGTGTTGTTTTTGAGTTGAGTTGTGTTTAGCTGAGTTGAGCTGTGTTGAGTTGTGTTCTGTAGTGTTGAGTTGTGTTGTGTTATGTTGAGTTATGTTGAGTAGTGTTGATGTGAGTTGAGTTGTGTAGTGTTGTTTTTGAGTTGTTGTGTTGTGTTGAGCTGAGTTGAGCTGAGTTGAGTTGTGTTCTGTAGTGTTGAGTTGTGTTATGTTGAGTTATGTTGAGTAGTGTTGATGTGAGTTGAGTTGTGTAGTGTTGTTTTTGAGTTGTGTTGTGTTTAGCTGAGTTGAGATGTGTTGAGTTGTGTTCTGTAGTGTTGAGTTGTGTAATGTTGAGTTATGTTCAGTAGTGTTGATGTGAGTTGAGTTGTGTAGTGTTGAGTTATGTTGAGTAGTGTTGATGTGAGTTGAGTTGTATAGTGTTGTTTTTGAGTTGAGTTGTGTTGTGTTTAACTGAGTTGAGCTGTGTTGAGTTGTGTTCTGTAGTGTTGAGTTGTGTTATGTTGAGTTGAGTTATGTTGAGTAGTGTTGATGTGAGTTGAGTTGTGTAGTGTTGTTTTTGAGTTGAGTTGTGTTGTTTTGAGCTGTGTTGAGTTGTATTCTGTAGTGTTGAGTTGTGTTATGTTAAGTAGTATTGAGTTGTGTTGTGTTGTTTTTGAGTTGAGTTGTGTTGAGCTTTGTTGTGCTGTTGAGTTGTGTTCTGTAGTGTTGAGTTGTGCTAAGTTGTGTTGTGTTGAGTAGAGTTGAGTTGTGTTGTTTTTGAGTTGAGTAGTGTTGATGTGAGTAGAGTTGAGCCGTGTTGAGTTGTGTTCTGTAGTGTTACGTTGAGTTGTGTTAAGTAGAGTTGTGTTCTGTAGTGTTGAGTTATGTTAAGTAGTGTTGAGCTGTGTTGTTTTTGAGTTGAGTTATGTTGAGTTATGTTGACTAGTGTTGATGTGAGTAGAGTTATGTAGTGTTGTGTTGAGTTGAGCTGTGTTGAGTTGTTTTTGAGTTGAGTTGTGTAATGTTGAGTTATGTTGAGTAGTGTTGATGTGAGTTGCGTTGTGTAGTGTTGAGTTATGTTGAGTAGAGTTGATGTGAGTTGAGTTGTATAGTGTTGTTTTTGTGTTGAGTTGTGTTGCGTTTAGCTGAGTTGAGTTGTGTTCTGTAGTGTTGAGTTGTGTAATGTTGAGTTATGTTGAGTAGTGTTGATGTGAGTTGAGTTGTGTAGTGTTGAGTTATGTTGAGTAGTGTTGATGTGAGTTGAGTTGAGCTGTGTTGAGTTGTGTTCTGTAGTGTTACGTTGAGTTGTTTTTGTGTTGAGTTGTGTTAAGTAGAGTTGTGTTCTGTAGTGTTGAGGTGTGTAGTGTTGAGTTATGTTAAGTAGTGTTGAGTTGTGTTGTTTTTGAGTTGAGTTATGTTGAGTTATGTTAAGTAGTGTTGAGTTGTGTTGTTTTTGAGTTGAGTTATGTTGAGTTATGTTGACTAGTGTTGTGTTGAGTTGTGTTCTGTAGTGTTACGTTGAGTTGTTTTTTAGTTGAGTTGTGTAATGTTGAGTTATGTTGAGTAGTGTTGATGTGAGTTGCGTTGTGTAGTGTTGAGTTATGTTGAGTTGTGTTCTGTAGTGTTGAGTTGTGTTGAGTAGTGTTGATGTGAGTTGAGTTATGTTGAGTAGTGTTGATGTGAGTTGAGTTGTGTAGTGTTGAGATATGTTGAGTAGTGTTGATGTGAGTTGAGTTGTATAGTGTTGTTGTTGAGTTGAGTTGTGTTTAGCTGAGTTGAGCTGTGTTGAGTTGTGTTCTGTAGTGTTGAGTTGTGTTGTGTTATGTTGAGTTATGTTGAGTAGTGTTGATGTGAGTTGAGTTGTGTAGTGTTGTTTTTGAGTTGTTGTGTTGTGTTGAGCTGAGTTGAGCTGAGTTGAGTTGTGTTCTGTAGTGTTGAGTTGTGTTATGTTGAGTTATGTTGAGTAGTGTTGATGTGAGTTGAGTTGTGTAGTGTTGTTTTTGAGTTGTGTTGTGTTTAGCTGAGTTGAGATGTGTTGAGTTGTGTTCTGTAGTGTTGAGTTGTGTAATGTTGAGTTATGTTCAGTAGTGTTGATGTGAGTTGAGTTGTGTAGTGTTGAGTTATGTTGAGTAGTGTTGATGTGAGTTGAGTTGTATAGTGTTGTTTTTGAGTTGAGTTGTGTTGTGTTTAACTGAGTTGAGCTGTGTTCTGTAGTGTTGAGTTGTGTTATGTTGAGTTGAGTTATGTTGAGTAGTGTTGATGTGAGTTGAGTTGTGTAGTGTTGTTTTTGAGTTGAGTTGAGTTGTGTTGAGCTGAGTTGAGCTGTGTTGAGTTGTGTTCTGTAGTGTTGAGTTGTGTTATGTTAAGTAGTATTGAGTTGTGTTGTTTTTGAGTTGAGTTGTGTTGAGCTTTGATGTGGTGTTGAGTTGTGTTCTGTAGTGTTAAGTTGTGTTGAGGTGCATTGAGTTGTGTTGAGTAGAGTTGAGTAGTGTTGTTTTTGAGTTGAGTAGTGTTGATGTGAGTAGAGTTGAGCTGTGTTGAGTTGAGTTGTGTTCTGTAGTGTTACGTTGAGTTGTTTTTGTGTTGAGTTGAGTTAAGTAGAGTTGTGTTCTGTAGTGTTGAGGTGTGTAGTGTTGAGTTATGGTAAGTAGTGTTGAGTTGTGTTGTTTTTGAGTTGAGTTAGGTTGAGTTATGTTGACTAGTGATGATGTGAGTAGAGTTGTGTAGTGTTGTGTTGAGTTGAGCTGTGTTGAGTTGTGTTCTGTAGTGTTGAGTTATTTATGAGTTTAATTGTGTTGAGTTTTAGTTGTGTATTGTTGAGTTGAGTTGAGTTGTGGTGTGTTGAGGTGAGTACAGTTGTGTTGTTTTTGAGTTGTGTAGTGTTAAGTTGTGTTGTGTTATATAGAGTTGTGTTGTTGAGTTGAGCTGTTTTTGAGTTTAGTTGTGTTGTGTTGTGTTGAGTAGAGCTGAGTTGTTGTTTTTGAGTTGATTTTATTTTATCCTATCCTATCTTATGATTTGTGTTGAATTGTGTAAATTTGTTGTGTTAAGCAGAGTTGTTGTTGAGTTGTGTTGAATTGTGTAAAGTTGTTGTGTTAATTAGTTTAGTTTAGTTGATTTTATTTTATCCTATCCTATGATTTGTGTTGAATTGTGTAAATTTGTTGTGTTAAGTAGAGTTGAGTTTTGAGCTGAGTTGAGTTGTGTTGTGTTTAGTTGAGTTGTTTTTGAGTTGAGTTGTTGTGTTGTTGTGTTGAGTTGTGTTGTTTTTGAGTTTTGTTTTTGAGTAGAGATGTTTTTGAGTTGAGTTGCGTCAAATTGTGTAGTGTTAAGTTGTGTTGTGTTAAGTAGAGTTGAATTGTGTTGTTTTTGAGTAGAGTTGTTTTTGAGTTGAGTTGCGTTGAATTGTGTAGTGTTAAGATGTGTTGTGTTGAGTAGAGTTGAGTTGTGGTGTTTTTGAGTTGTTATGTTGAGTAGTGTTGATGTGAGTAGAGTTGAGCTGTGTTCTGTAGTGTTACATTGAATTGTTTTTGTGTTGAGTTGTGTTAAGTAGAGTTGTGTTGAGTTGTGTTCTGTAGTGTTGAGTTGCTTTTGGGTTGAGTTGAGTTGTGTTGTTGAGTTTTAGTTATGTAGTTGCGTCAAATTGTGTTGTGTTAAGTAGAGTTGAGTTGTGTTGTTGAATTGTGTTGGGTTGTGTTGTGTTGAATGTATGAAATCATATATTCAGCTTTATTCACATGAATCATTATCATGAAGTCACTGACGATTTTAACGCGTCACTCCATCAGATTCAGAAGACTGTCGGAGAGACTGTGACTCTAAACTCTCTTTCTCTCCACAGGTTCTGATGCAGCAGCAGCCAATGACAAACAAGAGAACAACAGCAAATGGCAAGAAGTGTTGGTTTTCACTTAATAAAACATTCTTTTAAAGTTATCTAGTCTTAAATAATGTAAGTTAGTACAAAAACAATATTTATACATCGTCCATGGAATGTATTTACCTGAAACCTTTCAGCTGGACGTTTGTCTAACGTTTTTAAATGTTTCAGAACGTTCAGAGAACATTCAAAAGAAGCGTTTTGTAAAGCTGCTTTAAATTGTGAAAAATAAATCTGACTTGACTTAAGATGCAAGAAGATTCAGAGAATCACACAAACATTTGCTTTTGAAAGTCTTTCAGAAATATTTTCTGATATGGAGCATGTATTACATTTACATTATAGGCATTCATGCTTTTTCTGCAATCCCAGGTGAAAGAAAAGTACATTTCTATATATACTTAAAATGCTCTATTTTCGTGCACTAATTTTGTACTTAGTATACAAACAATTCTTCTTTAGTACTAATTAAGATCATCTTAAGAACATATAAGTGTATCAACTGTGCTATTTTTTAGACAGCATGAAATATGAACTAAAATGTGCTTTTAATATACTATCTCTGTATTTAAAAAATGTATTTAGATCCCACTTATAGTGCATTTGAACCCATAGTGTACTACAAGTGGTAACTAAATATATTTTTTAAATAAGATAGTATATTAAAAGCACATTTTAGTTCATATTTCATGCTGTCTAAAAAATAGCACAGTTGATACACTTATATGTTCTTAAGATGATCTTAATTAGTACTAAAGAAGATTTTTTTGTATATTAAGTACAAAATTAGTGCACGAAAATAAAGCACTTTAAGTACATTATAGAAATGTACTTTTTTTTCACCTGAGATAGCTGAATCATTAGTTAATTCATATAGTGATATATATATATATCGAATACAATATAAATATTCCAATATTGTGGCAGGCATTTCTGCAAATATAAGTGGAACACACGTATCACGTGATCAACAGATGCTGATGTGAGCGTAACGCTGACCTCCTGCCGTGTTTCACATGTGGCGTTTGAAGAGCTTTTTATTTGATTCTAACGAGCAGAGGTCAATCCCCATTAAGACATTTAACAAACACATGGACGACATTCAGACTCTCTTCTGTTCTTCAGTGGCTCTAGTTTCACTGGCGCTGTTGAGTCTCTTTCTGAAGTGTTGTTGAGGACAGAAGAAATTTCCCACCGCAGGAACACCAGAATCTGGACTTGAGACTCCAATCCAGCAGCCAAAACCAGAACTCCACAAATTCATTTAAGACAAACATGGACAAACAAATATCACATTCTGTTCTTAAAATACTCTTTAGAAATAGAGATGAGTTTTCATCCTTTGATTAAAGATGAAGCTCAACAGGGACTTCTATATCACATTCTCCATTCACTGCTGGTTCAGGCGTTGAATATTTTTAGACAAATCTTACACTGTAAATGTGGCTCAATGGAGCAAATGACCCTTGTGTTTGTTTCTGGTCCCAAAGTGACAATTAAAAATGTTTTGTTTTCTAAATACTGATTCACTCTGTGTGAAAATGTAAACAAAAAGACCCTCTCGTTTCTTTTGTTCTAAATATATCTGATTCTAGTTTCTACACTCTAAAAAATGCTGGGTTAAAAACAACCAAAGTTGGGTTGAAAATGGACAAACCCAGCGATTGAGTTGTTTAAATCCAGTGAGATGTTTTAACCCAGCGATTGTGATGTTTTAATCCAGTGAGATGTTTTAACCCAGCGATTGGGATGTTTTAACCCAGTGAGATGTTTTAACCCAGCGATTGGGATGTTTTAACCCAGTGAGATGTTTTAACCCAGCGATTGGGATGTTTTAACCCAGTGAGATGTTTTAACCCAGCGATTGGGATGTTTTAACCCAGTGAGATGTTTTAACCCAGCGATTGGGATGTTTTAACCCAGTGAGATGTTTTAACCCAGCGATTGGGATGTTTTAACCCAGTGAGATGTTTTAACCCAGCGATTGGGATGTTTTAACCCAGTGAGATGTTTTAACCCAGCGATTGGGATGTTTTAACCCAGTGAGATGTTTTAACCCAGCGATTGGGATGTTTTAACCCAGTGAGATGTTTTAACCCAGCGATTGGGATGTTTTAACCCAGTGAGATGTTTTAACCCAGCGATTGGGATGTTTTAACCCAGTGAGATGTTTTAACCCAGCGATTGGGATGTTTTAACCCAGTGAGATGTTTTAACCCAGCGATTGGGATGTTTTAACCCAGTGAGATGTTTTAACCCAGCGATTGGGATGTTTTAACCCAGTGAGATGTTTTAACCCAGCGATTGGGATGTTTTAACCCAGTGAGATGTTTTAACCCAGCGATTGGGATGTTTTAACCCAGTGAGATGTTTTAACCCAGCGATTGGGATGTTTTAACCCAGTGAGATGTTTTAACCCAGCGATTGGGATGTTTTAACCCAGTGAGATGTTTTAACCCAGCGATTGGGATGTTTTAACCCAGTGAGATGTTTTAACCCAGCGATTGGGATGTTTTAACCCAGTGAGATGTTTTAACCCAGCGATTGGGATGTTTTAACCCAGTGAGATGTTTTAACCCAGCGATTGGGATGTTTTAACCCAGTGAGATGTTTTAACCCAGCGATTGGGATGTTTTAACCCAGTGAGATGTTTTAACCCAGCGATTGGGATGTTTTAACCCAGTGAGATGTTTTAACCCAGCGATTGGGATGTTTTAACCCAGTGAGATGTTTTAACCCAGCGATTGGGATGTTTTAACCCAGTGAGATGTTTTAACCCAGCGATTGGGATGTTTTAACCCAGTGAGATGTTTTAACCCAGCGATTGGGATGTTTTAACCCAGTGAGATGTTTTAACCCAGCGATTGGGATGTTTTAACCCAGTGAGATGTTTTAACCCAGCGATTGGGATGTTTTAACCCAGTGAGATGTTTTAACCCAGCGATTGGGATGTTTTAACCCAGTGAGATGTTTTAACCCAGCGATTGGGATGTTTTAACCTAGTGAGATGTTTTAACCCAGCGATTGGGATGTTTTAACCCAGCGATTGCGATGTTTTAACCCAGTGAGATGTTTTAACCCAGCGATTGTGATGTTTTAACCCAGTGAGATGTTTTAACCCAGCGATTGGGATGTTTTAACCCAGTGAGATGTTTTAACCCAGCGATTGTGATGTTTTAACCCAGCAAATGGGTTAAATGTTTGCCCAACCTGCTGGGTAGTTTTATTTAACTCAACTATTGTTTAAAAATTACTGTACTTCTTGCTTAAAATGAACCCAATATACGTTAGAAATTAATATTTATTAATATGTTTAATAAATTAACATTTATTAATAAGTTTAATGAATAATTATAAAACAATAAACATTTATGAAATTGTTTATTAATAAATGTTCACCTTTTGATTATTATTGTTGCCTCTAGTAATTATGTGTCTGATTTTTAATTTTAACATATTTTGGGTTCATTTTAATAAATAGTCATTTTTAAACAATAGTTGGGCAAACAGTTAACCCAGTCACTGGGTTTGTCCATTTTCATCCCAACTTGGGTTGTTTTTAACCCAGCATTTTTTACAGTGTAATTGGCTGTATCAGCAACATTTACAATTCATTTATTTATTATTTACAAATTATTAAAGAGGATTGTTTAACCAAAACATTTCTCAAAATATCTTTTGGTTTGGAAGAACATGACTGCGAGTAAATTATGAATTTTTGGGTGAACTCTCACTTTACTATTATTAATAAATTATGGGAATAATTCACAATGCAATGATTTTGCATAATGTCCCTGTTATATTGTAAAAAGCTCTATATAACTTGAACTCGTCTTTAATGAACTCTATAGTTTGTTTTATTGTGTTTATGTCAAGCAGTTGTTGTGAAATCTGTGTGGAGCTGATGACGTTACAAGTGTCACTTGTGTAACTCTGAAACTGATCCAGAAACTGTAAAAGATGCACGTGCAGCGGCTTCATCAGCTCCTCCTCATCGCGCGCTGAGCTTCACAGAGTGTCACGCGCGCTTTCTCGCATAAACGCCGCTCGTTCTGCATGCATTATGGAGCGCATGGCCCGCGGAGGTGTCGTTCTGCTGTTCTTGTGTGTTTGTGGTTGCGTTCCGACGGTTTTCTCTCAGTTGCACGCCGGATCGAGAGCGGCGGCTCGCGCGCAACAGGCAGGTGCGCTGCGCGCGCGGACGCGATGGACGAATAACGGGCGCGTGTATAACCTGCTGAGTCGCGGGTCTGAGTACGTTCCGCCGGTGAACCGAGGAGCACCTGCACCGGACGCCGCGATCAGTCGGAACGCGAGCTCGGATGATGAGGGGATGGTGTCCGATGACCCGTACGATCCCTACAAATCCATCAGGCACAGTCACCACAATCCATACTACAACTACTACGACTCGTACTACAGACAAAGAAGCACGCAGAGGAATAACGGTCATGGAACCAGATACTTCCAGAATGGTAAGAACCAATCGAACATCTGGGAACGTTCAGGCAAAACGTTTTTTCAGTAACTTTCATTCAAAGTTATCAATGATCTCAAAACGTTAGCACAAATACTTTATTTTTTCAGAACTTTTTTTCTGAAACATTTTTTAAATGTTAATACTTGTTTCAGAACGTTCAGAGAACATTCAAGTAACGTTCCCATAATGTTAAAAGAATGATAAAATAGAGAAAAAAAAACATTCTTTTTATGTTTTCAAATAACCAAGAAAAAAATATCATTTTGAATGTCCAGAGAACATTCAGAAATAACGTTTTCATAACTAACAGGAACGTCTTTTTGATTATTATTAATATTATTAGGTCTGCCGGATCTGGTGGTGGATCCCTACATGATCCAGGTGTCCACATACGTCCAGAGAGTTCCGATGTACAACCTCAGATGTGCTGCGGAGGAGAACTGCCTGGCCAGGTCCGTCTGATCTTCAGTTTGCTCTCAGTTCACTTTGAATATAATCAATGATGATGATGAACTCTTAAAGACAAAGGTTCTTTATCGGCACTGATGGTTCCATGAAGAAACTTTAACATCCATGGAAACTTTCCATTCCACAAAATGTTCTTTATATTATTAAATTGTTCTTCTAAGGATCTTTTAAGAACGGATCACTAAAAGGTTCTTTGGGGAATCAAATTTTTCTCCTTTTGCGTTCCTCAGTTCGGCTGCAAACGCACGAGACTACGACACCAGGGTTCTGCTGAGGTTCCCGCAGCGCGTGAAGAACCAGGGAACCGCAGACTTCCTTCCCAGCAGACCGCGATACGCCTGGGAATGGCACAGCTGTCACAAGTGAGGAAAACCACACACACTACATGCCGTTTAAAGTGGCACACGATGGTGAAGTTAAAGTACATAAATGACAGAAAACATGTTAAAGGATTAGTTCGCTTTCAAATTAAAATTTCCTGATAATTTACTCACCTCCGTGTCGAAAAGAAATGAAGGGTTTTTGATGAAAACATTTTTTTTTTCACTGGACCCCAAACGGTTGAAGGTCCAAATGTGAGTTTCAGTGCAGCTTCAAAGAGCTCTACATGATCCCAGACGAGGAATAAGAGTCTTATCTAGAGAAACCATCGGCCATTTTCTAAAAATTTTTTAAAATTTTATACATNCATGTCCTTCTTTCTTCAGTCGAAAAGAAATTAAGGTTTTTGATGAAAAAATTTTTTTTTTCACTGGACCCCAAACGGTTGAAGGTCCAAATGTCAGTTTCAGTGCAGCTTCAAAGAGCTCTACATGATCCCAGACGAGGAATAAGAGTCTTATCTAGAGAAACCATCGGCCATTTTCTAAAAAAAAGCATTTATCGTTATACATTTTAACGATAAATGCTCATCTTGAAATAGCTCTCTTCTTCTTCTTCTTCTCTATTTGAATTCCGGCAGTGTAGACACTGTTTAGTGTATTACTGCCCTCCACAGGTCAAAGTTTGAGCTAAATTGTCATGTACAATATGCTAGTGCAAGTATATAACAATTAGTTATATACCGTTTGGAGGCCATTGAAGTCCACTATAAGGAGAAAAATCCTGGAATGTTTTCATCAAAAACCTTCATTTCTTGTCGACTAAAGAAACAAGGACATGGACATCTTGGATGACATGGGGGTGAGTAAATTATCAGGAAATTTTAATTTGAAAGTGAACTAATCCTTTAACATTGCTGTGATGTGGTTTCAATTGAAGAAATATGACTCAAAACCAGGTTGCAGGGAAAAGCAATCATCTGTATAATTCACGGTGGATTGCTCAGAATGTGATTCTCTACAGAACAGACGAATGTTTGTTGTGTATTTCAGTCACTATCACAGCATGAATGAGTTCTGCCATTACGACCTGCTGGAATCCAGCACACAGCAGAGAGTAGCAGAGGGTCATAAAGCCAGCTTCTGTCTGGAGGACACGTCCTGCGACCCGGGATACTACCGCCGCTACGCCTGCACGTCCCACACGCAGGTGCGTAATTACTGCTGCGAGTGCCAACTGCAACTCAAATGACAGAGACAGTTTCATGTTATAATTACTCTGACGCCATAGGGTTTGAGTCCTGGATGTTACGACACCTACAGCGCAGACATCGACTGTCAGTGGATCGATATTACAGACGTTCAGCCTGGACGATACATCCTCAAGGTCAGACACCTCAGACATGAGTTTGTAAGGATCGCTGGTCTTCTTGAGGTCTGAGAGGTTTTGATGGTTTTTATTCCAGGTTACAGTAAACCCAGGCTTCCAGGTGTCAGAGTCAGACTTCAGCAATAACAATGTTCGCTGTGACGTTCACTACACCGGCAACTACGCTCATGTGTCCGGCTGCACCATGACCCCGTGAGTACCGTTACTTTCCTCATGTGTCACATGTCAGAATACTAAAGAGAGTCACATCCAGTCCTTCTCTTCACAGACACTGAGGCAGGATTCTCTCAACGGTCCAGAAAACATCAACATCCCCTGCTGTTTATCACCGATCATCTGTGCAAAATGAAGCTAATATCTGTATATCTGTAAAAAATTATACTGCAGTATTATGATCTGAACTTTCAACTGATGCATCTAACACCAGCTAACAAAAATGTGTTTTAGGAACGTTTTTCTAACGCTCTCATTAAGTTATGAAAACGTTATGTTCCCTGAACGTTCAAAACGTCCAGTTTTTTTAAAAGTTTTTTCTTGGTTATGTGAACGATAAAGGAGCATTCCATTGTTCAAACATTAGGGGAACGTTACTTTTGAATGTTCTCCGAACGTTCTGAAACTAGTAACATTTAAAAAACGTTAGTCTGACTACAATGTTTCAGAAAAAAAACTTTCCATAAATAATGTTTTTGTTCTAACATTTTGAGAACATTATTAAAAGGTTAGTTCACCCAAAAATGAAAATTCTGTCATTTATTACTCACCCTCGTGTCGTTCCACATCCGTAAGAACACAAATTAAGATCTTTTTTATGAAGTCTGAGAGGTTTCTGTCCCTCCATGGATATCCAACGCAACTACCACTCCAAGGTCCAGAAAGGTAGGAATGACATCATTAAAGTACTCCATGTGACTCCAGTGGCTTAAACTCAATTTTATGAAGCAACGTGAGTGCTTTGTGCCAAAAAAACATAATTTACCACTTTATTTACAAAATAATATTATCCAAAGCATGTTCATGCAACAATGCCAGCTCTTGTGAACACTCGCGCATGTGCGATGAGTTGACGTACGAGTTTGATCACAACACGCATGCGTCCTGAAGCTCTCGTGAACACTCGTGCATGTGTGTTGATTTGACGTGCAAGTCTGAACACAACACGCATGCGTCGTGAAGCTCTTGTACACTCGTGCATGTGTGTTGAGTTGACGTGCGAGTCTGATCACAACATGAGTCTGAACACATCACGCATGCGTCCTGAAGCTCTCAATAACACTCGTGCATGTGCATTGAGTTGCCATGCGAGTCTGATCACAACATGAGTCTGAACAACACGCTTGCGTCCTGAAGCTCTTGTGAACACTTATGCATGTGCGTTGAGTTGACGTGTGAGTCTGAACACAACATGGATGCGTCGTGAAGCTCTTGTGAACACTCGTGCATGTGCGTTGAGTTGACGTGCGAGTCTGATCACAACACGCATGCGTCCTGAAGCCTCTCGATAACACTCGTGCATGTGCGTTGAGTTGGCGTGTGAGTCTGAACAACACGCATGCGTCCTGAAGCTCTCGATAACACTCGTGCATGTGCGTTGAGTTGGCGTGTGAGTCTGAACAACACGCATGCGTCGTGAAGCTCTTGTGAACACTCGTGCGTGTGCGTTGAGTTGACGTACAAATCTGAACAACACGCATGCGTCGTGAAGCTCTTGTGAACACTCGTGCATGTGCGTTAAGTTGACGTGCGAGTCTGAACACAACACGCATGCGTACTGAAGCTCTCGTGAACACTCGTGCATGTGCGTTGAGTTGACGCGAATCTGAACACAACATGAGTCTGAACACAACACGCATTGCAGATCAATATTTTTGTAAGTAAAGTGGTAAATTATGTTTTTTTGTTCTAACAAAGCACTCGCGTCACTTCATAAAATTTAGTTTAAGCCACTGGAGTCACATGGAGTACTTTAATGATGTCATTCCTACCTTTGCTGGACCTTGGAGTGGAAGTTGCGTTGGATCTCTATGGAGGGACAGAAAACTCTCAGACTTCATAAAAAATATCTTAATTTGTGTTCCGAAGATGAACAAAGGTCTTACAGATGTGGAACGACACGAGGGTGAGTAATAAATGACACAATTTTCATTTTTGGATAAACTAACCCTTTAAAGACCAGATAACTTTAACATTACTGGAAGAACGTTTGTTAACGTTGAGAGAACCTTGACAGAACGTTCTGGGAACTGTTGCATACGGTATTATGTCATTTTGTCTTAATTAGTCGAGGGTATTTTCATTTTGATATCTATATTAATCGAATTGTTTAGTTTGAATGATGTATAGAAGAAAATCAGGAATGTTTAATAAGTGCGCATGAGAGGCTGAAAATGTGAACGTCGTTTTCAGATTCATGTTTGATATTAAATCACACATATTTATATTTTCAGCCTCTTAAAGGTGCTATTGATATTATTGTCACTTTAGTTTAGGAGGCACACTTGAATAAAAGCAGATGAGAATATGTTTTCTTAATTTTCATGTGTTCTTATTAATTAAAAGGAAGACTGTAATGGAGAATATGTGTGTGTTTGTATCTACTTAAACATATTCTGGGGGAAATAAGTGAGTTAAACCTGACAAAACTTGTAAAAAACACTAAAAATATATAATTTCTGTTATGCTCGGGTTATTATTTTTTGTATTTCATGGCGAGCTTTTATAATTTCTGCGCGTGCGTGTGTCTGTATCGCCCTCTGCTGGCGAGTCACCGTGTGCGCGCTGTGTGTCGGGTCGCGCGCGCAGAGGAGGCTGAGGGAGGCGCGCGCTCGTGTCACATTCTTCAGATGATCCGCTATTCAGAAGAAACACAGACAGACAATCAGCGACACACAGCAGCGAGCACAAGGTACGACACACACACTCACACACACACACACTGAACACAACACAACGGACAAAAGAGATCAGAAACACACGAGAGGATCCAGAGAGAAACAATAAGATGGTGAGAGATCATCTGAGGGATGCTAACGCTAAAGCTAATGCTAGAAACAAAAGACTGACAGAAACAGGCACAGATTTAAAGAGATAAACATCTATTTTCATCTCATGAATATTCATCAGTTTGTTTTTCATGATCGGTTATCGATGATTGTGTGTTTGATGTGAAATAGACACATTAGATCTTATTGTGACTGATTCATCAGTTATTCATGTTTTGTCAAAATATAAACAAGTTTCCTGTTCATCTGACGTCATCGAGGCCGCTGCTGCTTAATGTTAACCAGCGGTTAAATAGCTACTTAATCATAATTTTTATTACTCACGTTCACCTCTGGTAACCACGCCCACTTTCCACTGTCCAATCAAGTGCTGATGGATGAGAGCAAGCCCCGCCCCTCGCGTTATGACGTCACATTCATGTTTGACTGGAGTGTGTATCAGTAAATATTGATTGTGTGTGTGTGTGTGTGTGTGTGTGTTCTCAGAATGCTGACTGAAGATGGACGTTCCTGAATACCTGGATCTGGATGAGATCGACTTCACTGATGATCTACCTGTGAGTCCGTCACGTCATGATCACATGTTCAGATCTGCTCAGTTACACTTTCAGCTTCAGTCCGCGTTCGTTAAAACATTTTTAATCTTAAATGGATGGTTCAATCAAAAATGAAAATTCTTTCATCATTCTGTAAGATCTTTGAAACACAGATGATTATTTTTATGAAATCTGAGAGATTTCACTTTAAAACGGTTAAAATAATTAATAATTTCTAGCAGGCACCCAAGATTTTAGGTTGATATTTCAGGGTTAATGGTCACATGGTAAAATATTTCATCTTTTTTAGTGTGTTATTTTGATTTATTTTTATTTTAGGATTATTTATTTATTATGATTTTGTTCATTTTTAGTAAGTGTTTTACTTAGATTTTTCTTTAAAATGATTTATTTAATTTATACATTTTTTATGATTTAGAAAGTTTTTTATGTATATTTTTTTGTCTTTTACAATTTTTTTCATTTTCATGATTTAATGAATATTTAGTTAGCATTTTATTTTTATTTTTTTTATTTTAAAATTATATCTTTTTTATTTTTATGATGCTAAAATGTATTTTAAAGTTTACTTTAAAGATTTATTTAAAAGATTTAATTGTTTTCTTTTTCATTTACATGATTTAATCAATTTTTAGTAAGCATTTTGATTAGTTTTTTTTAAATGATTTATATATTTTCATGAGTTTTTTAGTAAGTGTTTTATTTAGAAATGTTCTGTTAAAACGGTCTTTTTCTTTTTACGATTTAATTAATNGTTTTATTTAGAAATGTTCTGTTAAAATGGTCTTTTTCTTTTTACGATTTAATTTTTAAATGCTACAGTATATTTTAGTTATTACATTTTTTCTTTTTTATGATTTAAGTTTCAGTAAGAGTTTTATTTTGATTGGTCTTTATTTTTAAATGATTTATATATTTTCTTTTTATGATTTTATGAGTTTTTTAGTAAGTGTTTTATTTAGAACTTTTCTTTTAAAATTGTCTTTCTTTTTATGATTTAATGAATTTTTAAATGCTAAAGTATATTTTAAAAGTGATTTATTTTATTTAAATTTTTATGATTCAAGTTTCAGCAAGTTTTAATTTGATTTGTCTTTATTTTTAAATTTTATGAGTTTTTAGTAAGCGTTTTATTTAAACTGATTTCTTTTTATTTTAATGATTTAATGAATTTTTAAATGCTAAAATATATTTTAAAGTTTATTTTAAAGATTTAATTAACTTTTTCATTTTCATGATTCAAGTTTTAATAATCAGTTCATTTTGCTTTGTTTTTATTTTTAAATGATTTATTTTCTTTATATGATTAAATTAGTTTTTTAGTTAGTGTTTTTAGAAGTTTTCTTTTAAAATTATTTCATTTTTATGAGTTAATGAATTTTTAAATGCTAAAATTTATTTAAAAGATTTATTTAATGTTTTCATTTTTATGATTTAAGTTTTAGTAAGCATTTTATTTTATTTTGATTTGTTTTTATTTTTAAACGATTTATATATTTTCTTTTTATGATTTGAATTTTTTAATGTTTTATTTAGATTTTTTCTTTTAAAATTATTTATTTTTNTATTTTGATTTGTTTTTATTTTTAAACGATTTATATATTTTCTTTTTATGATTTGAATTTTTTAATGTTTTATTTAGATTTTTTCTTTTAAAATTATTCCTTTTTATTTTTATGATTTAAGTTTTAAATGCTAAAATTTATTTTAAAGTTTATATAATTTTTTTTTCATTTTCATGATTGAATACATTTTTAGTAAGCATTTTATTTTGATTTATTTTTACTTTAGAATAATTCATTTCAATCTTTCATTTTTAGGATTTAATTATTAGCTTTTCATCAACTCATGAACTCCAGTTTGGGAAGCCCAGAAACCTTTGTTTAAGATGTTTAAGTGTATATTAAATGTTACAGTATTGCTGTATGATGAATACAGTAGATTACAGCGTCGTTCTGTGTGTTAAATTTACATTTGTGACCTACGGTTCATTCAAGGTCTCACTTTATTGCTCAGATGTTTCCTGGGAGTCTAACCCATGACTTTGAACCTTCAGTATTATAATACACAGAATCGTGCACTGCTGGTGCTCATGTGGCGTTTCTCAGGTGCTCATGGGAGGCGGTGACGTCACAGTAGTGTTTGTTGACCTTTAACATGTCCTGATGTCTGTCACAGTACGCGTCCAAGAGCATTCCTGAGCTGTGCCGAAGACACGATGGACAGAGCGACGAGAGACAAGGTACGACGTTCATTCGTTCAAAAAGTCGCAATTACCTTTTTTATTTTAGTTTTTAATGGCGTAATCGAGCTTCCATAGTAAAGCTGCTTTGAATTCATGTGTGTTGTGAAAGGCGTTATACAGATTCATTTGATTGTTTTTCAGCTCCGTCCATCAACTGGGCTCGTACCGCGGCGTCACACGGCGGAGCGGGAATCAAACCCACCGGCATCGCCGACGTCTACAGCAAATTCCGACCCGTCAAACGCGTGTCTCCCCTCAAACACCAGCCGGAGGTGTCGGAGACGGAAGCCGACGGGAAGAGCGTGGAGCAGAGCGCGGAACAAAGCAAAGAGGACGCCGCCGTTTCTCAATGCGCCGTCAAGAGCAGAGGCCTGGCGAACGGAGCTCTGTTTGGAGAGCTGGAGCACTACGACCTGGACATGGACGAGATCCTCGACGTGCCGTATATTAAATCCAGTCAGCAGATGGCTACTCTGCCCCGCGTAGCTTCGGAGAAGAGGAGCGCGGCCGCCGGCGTCAGAGGATCGACGCTCGCCCACTCCGAGAGCCTGAGCGGCGGGACGCAGTTCTGTGTGTTGTCGCCCGTCAACTGGCCCGACATGAGGAAGTCAAAGTCCGTGGATCTCAGGGCACAAAGCGCGGGATTCGAGCACAGTCACGGTTCAGAGACGGACAAGCTCCTGTCCGGCCTGCCCTTCCCAGACAAAGCCGCAGCCGACGGCGGGCAGACGGCGTTCCCTCTTCAGGGAGCCAAAGGCACGAGGGGAGGCTTGAGAGGGTTTGGAGACGGCGACGAAGAAGCCAAGAAGACGCCGAACATCCTGAACATCGTGAGAGAGGGGCAGATCTCACTGCTGGTAAGAGCCGCCGCGTTCTCCGTCATTTAAAGTCTAGTTCCTAAAGTTGTTAAGGAGTCTCCTACAACAGATTTACATTCATCCAAGGTTTAAAAACACTTTAATTCTCTCATAATATCCACTGCAACTAGACTTGTGCCGATATTTGGTAATGCGATATATCGCGATAATGAATATGCACAATATTGTTATCGTGGGCACTTCAAAATATACAATAAATAATAATTTATTACCAATTATTACAATTTTTATAATGCATTTAAGAATACTTTTCCCATCAACCGTATAAAATGCACAACATCTCTGTATTCTGTGTCAAAAGAACACGCGCTCATATGTAAACAAGCCCAACGTGCATGAGAAGCACATGACGGAACGAGTGAAAGAGCACATTCAATCTCTGACAGCAGAAATGCAGCGGTTACCCCGGAAAACCCACAAACAAAGCAACTGCTTTGAAAATGCTTCAAACAGCCATTAATTTTTTGTAATCTCAATGTTGTTCATCACAGCACCAAATACTTAAAGACTTAATAAGCTATTTATTTTCAAACTTAAACATTTTTATATTTTAATCTGGACTACAACATGCCCGAATGATTAGAAATGTTCTGATTATGTGTTATTGTCCAGTAAAACTTTGAGACATACGGCTTCATTAGTTAACATGTTAATTCATTATTACCAAACTGACAATGAAAAATACTTTTAAAGCATTAATTATAATTAGTTGATGTTAATTTCTTAGTTACTGTTTAATAACATTACTAAAATGAAAAGAACTTATTTAATGGACCTGAGATCAAACTAACAATGATCAGTTGTGTTTCTTAACTAACATTAATAAATAATAACACTTTCTGTAACAAATGTAGCTATTGCTCAATCTTAGTTAAAGCATTAAATAATGAGATCTTATTGTAAAGTGTTTCCTGTTGATCTTTATAGCCTAATTCTTTTGCATTTTAATCTGTTTGAAAATGTTACTTTATGTATTTTTGGTGTATTGTATTATTGTATTTAAACATACAGTTATTACAAAAGAGTTCTTAAACCTGTTATACTGACAACACTTTTTTCAACTTATTTCAATATCATGATAATACCGTATACCGTGATAAAAGCTCCAGCAATTAATCGCAACATGAAGATTTTATACCGTCACATGCCTAGCTGCATCAGCTCTTTTCTCTCAGTGTCTGAAACGGTTCGTTCAAAGATTCGGTCTCTCTAAACCCCGCCTTTCTGAGAGCTGCTCTGCTCTGATTGGTCAGACGGCCCAGTCTGTTGTGATTGGTCAGAAAAAAAACGTTTACACACTGCATGACAGGTAATATCCCAGAAAGCATAATAATTTTAATAATCCACCGTGTGTCTGTGCAGCCTCACTTCGCCGCAGAGAACCTGGAGCGCATCCGAGACGAGGACGGGAACAACCTGCTGCACGTGGCTGCGGCTCAGGGTCACGCCGACTGCCTGCAGCACCTGACGTCGCTCATGGGCGAGGACTGTCTGAACGAACGCAACAAGCAGCAGCTCACGCCCGCAGGCCTCGGCGTCCGGGTACGTCCGTCTACATCACGTCACGTCCGTCTGGTTGTTCATGTCTGTGTCGTTGAGCTCGGCTCTATGCTAGCGCAGTTGATGAACTGCTAAAAATTAATTAAATCTGGGGTTTTCAAACTGGGTCCCCTAGGGGGCGCTAGGGGTCCG
>RJVU01007774.1:562693-586418 GCA_003731715.1 Anabarilius grahami | reverse complement strand
TAAATAAATTGTAATCAAATAAGAAAATGTTTTAAGATAAAATAATATACATTTTATTGAAATAAATGAAATGTAATTAAATTAGAAAATGTATTAAAATAAAAATAATATAAAATTATTTTAAAGAAATAAATTTGGATTAAATAATAAAATGTATTGAAATAAAATATACATTTTATTTAAACAAATAAATAGTAATCAAATAAGAAAATGTATTAAAATAAAATATATAAATTTGATTTAAGTAAATAAAAAAATTATTACATTTGAATCAAATAAGAACATATATTAAAATAATATACATTTGATTTAAATTAATAAATTGTAATCAAATTAGAAAATGTATTAAAATACAAATATTATAAATTTGATCTAAATAAATAAATAATACATCTTACCGTAAAGTATTATAGTGAGTAGAAAAAAATGAGTGCGTAACATAATAGAAACTTAATATTTTCAAATGTATTTCACACATATTTATATATGTGTCTTTATAGCAGAATCTGTATATCAGTGTTTGAAATGTCAGGATGGGGGTCTTGAAAAGGCTTTTCCTGTCATCATTTCTCTTGTTCGTGTGTTTCTGTATGAAGTGGTTTGAAGAGAAACAGCAGCAGTTCGAGAATCTCGACGTTCAGCTCCGAAAACTTCACGCGAGCGTCGAATCACTGGTGTGTCACAGGAAGGGTGAGAGCTTCACTACACTAAAATGTTTTTAATGTTTTAAAGAAGTCTATTCTGCATTTATTTGATCAAAAATACAGAAAAATAGTGAAATATTATTATAATTTAAAATAGCTGTTTTCTATGTGAATATATAGTAAAATGTAATTTATATCCTGTGATCAAAGCTGAATTTTCAGCATCATTACTCCAGTCTTCAGTGTCACATGATCCTTCAGAAATCATTCTAATATGATGATTTATGTTCAACATACTGTATGTGCAGCAGTGTGACGCTGTTCTCTCTCTGATCCCAGAGCTGTCCGTGAACACGGCGTCGTTTGCCAAAAGCGCGGCCATGCTGGGAAACTCTGAGGATCACACGGCGCTGTCGCGAGCTCTGTCTCAGCTGGCCGAGGTGGAGGAGAAGATCGACCAGCTGCACCAGGATCAGGTGTACGCCGACTTCTACCTGTTCTCAGAGCTGCTGGGAGATTATGTGCGGCTCCTGACCGCCGTCAAAGTGAGTCGACTTTCACAGATCGGCTGAAAATACTAAAACATCAATTATTAACACGTGATTCACAGCATCACTTGATAATTCAGAGTCGAGGGCTTCGTGGCGCTGCGGCGTCTGGTTTGTCGTACGGTCAGTGAGCGCTGCTGGTCATGTGACGAGTCATGTGTCTGCAGGGCGTGTTCGACCAGCGGATGAAAACGTGGGGCAAATGGCAGGACGCGCAGATGATGCTGCAGAGGAAGAGAGAGGCCGAAGCCAAACTACAGTACGCCAACAAACCCGACAAACTCCAGCAGGCCAAAGACGAGATCAAGGAGGTACAAAACCTGATTATGAATAAATGATTGACACGAAGATGTAATGAGCTCATGTAAAGATGCGTCCCAATTCACGCACTTATACACTATTCTGACATTTTTAGTGATGCACCGAATAGTTCAGAAAACTATCAGCAGATACACACACAAACTCACGGCTCTTCACCACAACACGCCAAAATAAAAGTTCAAAAAACACACAAACTCACGGCTCTTCACTGCAACCCGCCAAAATAAAAGTTCAGAAATCTATCTACAGATACACACACAAACTCGTGGCTCTTCACCGCAACCCGCCAAAATAAAAGTTCAAAAAACACACAAATTCACGGCTCTTCACTGCAACCCGCCAAAATAAAAGTTCAGAAAACTATCGGCAGATGCACACACAAGCTCTTCACCGCAACCCGCCAAAATAAAAGTTCTGAAAACTATCGGCAGATACACACACAAACTCGTGGCTCTTCACCTCAACCCGCCAAAATAAAAGTTCAAAAAACACACAAACTCGTGGCTCTTCACCGCAACCCGCCAAGTTCTGTTGTACAGCACCTTATTTGACAAATAAAAATCCAATCTTTTGTTGTAAATTTGATTACATTTTTAAAATAGATTTTTAAATTGTTAGTTTTATAAATTCATTTCATTAGACACCATTTTTAATGATAAATTAATTTTTTTGACTTGTAGTTTTTTTCAAAGTCTAATATTTATAAAATTTTACAAGAATTATTTTTTTTTAAATAAATTGGTAAAGAGTCATTTTCGGGTTTCGTTTTTCCTATTGTCAATTCAGGCATTTTATAGAATAAATAGTGCGATTAGTGTGTTCTGAAAATTTCAACAAGAAAAAGTGCACTGGATGATGCACTTAATTAACCGGAAAAAAGAAGTGTGGAATGTCGCAGCTTTAATTACTTAGCCAAAGTGCAAAGTAAATCCGATGCTGGATGACAAAATAACCTTTTAAACCTCATAAACTAGCTGGTTGACTACATAGTGCATAATGCGTCATTTGGGACGCAGCTTGAGTTTGTGAGCAGCGCTGGGGATGATGGGAATTATCCAGCATGTTTATTTCCCTTCCCTCCCTTCGGTTCATTCATATCTCTACAGCTGCAAGAGTTCATGACAGTTATTGATTCTTTTAAGCACGAAACATTTTCAGCCTCTTTAATTTCTGCATTTTCCCCGTCACGCCCCACAAAGGAGATCGAGGAGGTAGGACCGTCGCTTTGATTTTATTTGCTGTCTTCATCATCACGCTCTTTTACACCCTTCATGCCACTTATATTTGCATTAAAGCATAATTATGGATTCATCAGATGCACAAGACATGCTTTCAGATACACTAAAGCGTCTTTAATCTCTCACATTAACAGCTTAGTAGTATTAATACTGTACATTGGTTGATGTCTTGTGTTGTTTATTTGTAGTTGTTAATGCAGGATTCATTATAGTTCATCGCTCTCATCCCATAAATGATAATCATACGCTCACTAGACCTTCTGACCTGACGTGACTTTGTTTATTCTGCTCGAGACGGATTTTTCAGCTCTTTTTGTTCGACATACACACACACTGAAGTCATAAAGCGTCTCTTGTGTCTGTCTGTGTGTGTTTAGTGGGAAGGTAAAGTGCAGCAGGGTGAAAGAGATTTTGAGCAGATCTCAAAAAACATCCGGCGAGAAGTTGGACGATTTGAGGTGAGTTCAGCTGTCAAGCGTGTGTTTGCTCTCGCTGTTAAAATGAAGCGCTTGTTTCTCTGACTCGAGTGTCTTTTTCTCTTCACAGAAAGACAGAGTGAAGGATTTCAAAGTCGTCATCGTTAAATATCTGGAGTCACTAGTTCACACACAACAGCAGGTGTGTGTTTAACCCTTGTGCTGTGCTGGAAATCCCTTTTAAACTGCTTATAAATCTCTGGCTATGCTGTATTATTACCAAATACTGGATTCAATCTTTTTATCAACTCGTCCTCTTTCAATTAGCACAGGTTTTGTTTCTTTTTGGATCTGATTGATCGTAGGCCTCATTGATCCTCAGTGTTTTTAAGGTGAGTAAGCTTGAATAAACTTTTTTCACTCAGAAACTGAGGAGCATGAGCTCAGATCAATGAGGCTTACTATCAATCAGATCCAAAAAGAAAGACAAAACCTGTGATAATTGAATGAATGAGCAAAGTCAGTAAGTTTTGGTCAATTGCAATAACATCAACCTCATTCTTACACTGTGTCCTAACCAGATGTGACGCGACGCTGCGACACGCGGTGAAAGGCGTCTTTTAAATGTTAATAAATTTTTTGTCCTGACCAGCCGTGATGATTTGATTTTAGAAATGCGACAATGGATAATTCACCTCAGGTCTTGAAAATAAATGAAAGGAAACAAAGAGCAAACGAGTGTATTCAGTGACAAAGATTCTTTCAGTCACTCAGTATGTGTTTTTAACAATCTTAAAATGGTGTAATATTTATGAATTTGTTTATGTGCTTATCTATTTGGTTGCGAGTGCAGTGCGCTTGCAGAGAGACTCCGCCCACATCTCTTCTGATTGGCTGTGATTGATTTGGTTGCGAGTGCAGTGCGTTTGCAGAAAGACTCCGCCCACATCTCTTCTGATTGGCTGTGATTGATTTGATCGATTTGGTTGCGAGTGCAGTGCGTTTGCAGAGAGACTCCGCCCACGTGCAGTCCGCTTGCAGAGAGACTCCGCCCACGCGCTCTTCTGATTGGCTGTGATTTTTGATTGATTTGTTTGCGAGTGCAGTTCGCTTGCAGAAAGACTTCGCCCACATCTCTTCTGATTGGCTGTGATTGATTTGGTTGCAAGTGCAGTGTGCTTGCAGAGAGACTCCGCCCACATCTCTTCTGATTGGCTGTGATTGATTTGGTTGCAAGTGTAGTGCGCTTGCAGAGAGACTCCGCCCACATCTCTTCTGATTGGCTGTGATTGATTTGGTTGCAAGTGCAGTGCGCTTGCAGAGAGACTCCGCCCACATCTCTTTTGATTGGCTGTGATTGTTTTTTTAAAATTTATTTTGTCGTATCATAGTCGCGTCGCGTCTGGTCTGGAATCTTATCACATCACGGCTGGTTAAGACACAGTGTTAGAAAAAAGGTTCTATTTATATAGATATAAAGGGTTCTTGACTCAATTTTAAGGAACTCTTTATATCTGCCCAGAAGGTTCTATATAAGGAGAAATGTCTTAAATGATTGTAATAAGAACCGTGTTCTCCTGACATCACGGAAAAGTTCATGTCGTGTTTCTTTTGTCTCTGTTTTTCAGCTAATAAAGTATTGGGAGGCGTTCTTACCTGAAGCCAAAGCGATCGCATAATCGGACGACCCTCGGCTCATCATCTTTCTTTATTCTCCAGTATGATCATGCAAGAAAAGGCTGCACAGACTTAATTAAACTCTAATGATAGCACTACAATAATAAAAAAGCATCTGAATCTCTTCATACTTTGTACCTGTTTGGTGTCTGAAGATCACCGCTGTCGTTTCTTCACTCAGATGATCCGGAGGTCATGCGCTCTTTCATCGCTGATATCGTTCAGATCAAAGCTCGTTGATCTCAGATTGAATGTGGCATTAGGCAATGATCCGGCAGGGGAAGGCCTTCTGTTTTCTGTTCTCCTTTGTCTCGTATGTACAGAATGAAGCATTATTCTCTCAATCAGTATTTAACAGTATCAATAATAATCGATGAGGCTTTGAGCAGCTCGTGCGCTCTGGACTCTGCTACTCGCGTCGACGTATATACATATGTATATTTTTTTATTTTGCTTTGTAGCCTGAAATTTTTGAACGTTTCAGTTGATTCATTGTTCTAACAGATTTTTTAATCACAAGTATTTTTTACTCTACATTCCTGTGCAACAATATCTGAACCTTAATAAAGGAATGAATCAGTATCAGAACTCGACTTCATGTTTTTGGCTTCTAGTTGAATGAGTGAATATTCGTTTTTCTAGTTCTTTAAGATGTCTTTTTCCTATGAAAGCTTGTTTCTTTCACGGAATAAAAAAATAAACATGGTAATTGTGAATTTTTATCTCACAATTCAGGCTTTTTTCTCGCAGTTGAGAGTTTATATCTCGCAATTTTTACTCTTTTCTTGCAATTGTGAGCATATCTCGCAATTCCACATTTTTTCTCTAAATTACCAGTTTATATCTCACAATTTAGACTTTTTTTCCCCACAATTGAGTTTATATCTCGCAATTCTAACTTTTTTCTCGCAATTGTGAGTTTATATCTCGCAATTTAGACTTTTTTCTTGCAATTTTGAGTTTATATCTCGCAATTTCGACTTTTTTCTCTCAATTACCAGTTTATATCTCACAATTCAGGCTTTTTCTCACAATTGAGCGTTAAATCTCGCAATTTCGACTTTTTTCTCTCAATTACCAGTTTATATCTCACAATTCAGGCTTTTNTCCCCACAATTGAGTTTATATCTCGCAATTCTAACTTTTTTCTCGCAATTGTGAGTTTATATCTCGCAATTTAGACTTTTTTCTTGCAATTTTGAGTTTATATCTCGCAATTCCAACTTTTTTCTCGCAATTTCGAGTTTATATCTCGCAATTTAGACCTTTTTCTCACAATTGAGCGTTAAATCTCGCAATTGAAAACTTTATTCTCGCAATTTCGAGTTTATATCTCACAATTTAGACATTTTTCTCGCAATTGAGTTTATATCTCGCAATTGTGAGTTTGTTTCGCAATTTAGACTTTTTGTCTTGCAATTTTGAGTTTATATCTCGCAATTCAGACTTTTTTCACGTCTCGCAATTTAGACCTTTTTCTCACAATTGAGCGTTTATCATAACTCATGCTTTTTCTCGCAATTGTATATTTATACCTCTCAATTCAGGCTTTTTCTCGCAATTTTGAGTTTATATCTTGCAATTTAAACCTTTTTCTCGCAATTTTGAGTTTATATCTTGCAATTTAAACCTTTTTCTCGCAATTTTGAGTTTATATCTCGTAATTCCAACTTTTTTCTCGCAATTGTGGGTTTATATCTCGCAATTTAGACCTTTTTCTCACAATTGAGCGTTAAATCTCGCAATTTCGACTTTTTTCTCTCAATTGCAAGTTTATATCTCACAATTCAGGCTTTTTCTCGCAATTTTGAGTATTTATCTCGCAATTTAAAACTTTTTTCTCTCAATTTCATNCTCTCAATTACCAGTTTATATCTCACAATTCAGGCTTTTTCTCGCAATTTTGAGTATTTATCTCGCAATTTAAAACTTTTTTCTCGCAATTTCGAGTTTATATCTCACAATTTAGTCTTTCTCGCAATTGCAAGTTTATGTCTCACACTTTAGACACTTTTCTCGCAATTGAGTTTATATCTCGCAATTGTGAGTTTATATTTCGCAATTTAGACTTTTTTTCTTGCAATTTTGAGCTTATATCTCGCAATTCCGACTTTTTTCACATCTCGCAATTTAGACCTTTTTCTCACAATTGAGCGTTTATCATAACTCATGCTTTTTCTCGCAATTGTATATTTATACCTCTCAATTCAGGCTTTTTCTCGCAATTTTGAGTTTATATCTTGCAATTTAAACCTTTTTCTCACAATTTTAAGTTTATATCTTGCAATTTAAACCTTTTTCTCGCAATTTTGAGTTTATATCTTGCAATTTAAACCTTTTTCTCGCAATTTTGAGTTTATATCTCGCAATTCGGACTTTTTTCACGTCTCGCAATTTAGACCTTTTTCTCACAATTGAGCGTTTATCATAACTCATGCTTTTTCTCGCAATTGTATATTTATACCTCTCAATTCAGGCTTTTTCTCGCAATTTTGAGTTTATATCTTGCAATTTAAACCTTTTTTTCTTGCAATTTTGAGTTTATATCTTGCAATTTAAACCTTTTTCTCGCAATTTTGAGTTTATATCTCGCAATTCCAACTTTTTTCTCGCAATTGTGGGTTTATATCTCGCAATTTAGACCTTTTTCTCACAATTGAGCGTTAAATCTCGCAATTTCGACTTTTTTCTCTCAATTACCAGTTTATATCTCACAATTCAGGCTTTTTCTCGCAATTTTGAGTATTTATCTTGCAATTTAAAACTTTTTTCTCTCAATTTCTTCTCACAATTTAGTCTTTCTCGCAATTGCAAGTTTATATCTCACAATTCAGGCTTTTTCTCGCAATTTTGAGTATTTATCTCGCAATTTAAAACTTTTTTCTCTCAATTTCATCTCACAATTTAGTCTTTCTCGCAATTGCAAGTTTATGTCTCACAATTTAGACATTTTTCTCGCAATTGAGTTTATATCTCGCAATTTAGACTTTTTTTCTTGCAATTTAGAATTTATATCTCGCAATTCCGACTTTTTTCACATCTCGCAATTTAGACCTTTTTCTCGCAATTTCGAGTTTATATCTCGCAATTTCGAGTTTATATCTCACAATTTAGACATTTTTCTTGCAATTGAGTTTATATCTCGCAATTGTGAGTTTATATTTCGCAATTTAGACATTTTTTCTTGCAATTTTGAGTTTATATCTCGCAATTCCGACTTTTTTCACATCTCGCAATTTAGACCTTTTTCTCACAATTGAGCGTTTATCATAACTCATGCTTTTTCTCGCAACTGTATATTTATACCTCTCAATTAAGGCTTTTTCTCGCAATTTTGAGTTTATATCTTGCAATTTAAACCTTTTTCTCGCAATTTCGAGTTTATATATCGCAATTCCAACTTTTTTCTCGCAATTAAGAGTTTATATCTCGCGATTTACACATTTTTCTCGCAATAGTGAGTTTATATCTCACAATTTAGTCTTTTTCTAATTTTTGTATTCCGTGGCGGAAACAAGCTTCCATATTACTCCTGTAAAAACAAGCCACTGGAGAAGTCTTGGCGATCTGTAGGGAATCCAGGAGGCGGTGTGTGAATGTGTTTTAGGTTTGTAGATTTACTGCACAGCAGGTTCTTTGGCTTCAACTAAACATGAACTTCTTGATCTCTTTCAGAAAGAGAAGAGCTTGTTTCTTGAGAAATGTTCATTTCGTCTTTACTTTTTCAGAGGGAGCAGAAGCAGCAGTCGATCTTGTGAATTGTCTTCAGGATGTCACATCGCTGCTTAAACTCACTTAAACAGAGAAATAAAAGAAACAGTGTTCTTGACAGGCCCGCCGAGCATTTCAGCGCTCTGCATATACGTCAAAAACCCCAGCGCCCGTCCTCGGCTCGCCCCGTCATATCGGCAAGCTGTCATAGCGGCGTCGCATTATGTGCTGCATCTTTGAGGAAGATCATTATGAAGGCTGTCTGTGTCCGTCTGTAGGGCAGATCCATTACTCATCTGAATGTCTGATGCTTTTACCTGCAGGTGTTTCTGATAGTGAAGGTGAGTGTCTGTGTGTCTGTGGGTGATTCCCACCAAAATATGGAAGCAAAAAACATTTTGCATACAGAAAATGAATCCTATTTTTAGGATTATTAAGGGTTGTTGCACATTGACATGGTGTTCTTGGTCCTTAAGCATATTTTCCCACCAATTTCACATGTTTATGTAATGCTTGAGAAAGTGGAAGATAAATATATATTCAGCTTTCTGTCCATGATGAATGAGCATGTCAAAAAATTGGACCATAATTTACTATATTTTTTGTAGTTCTCATTCTCATTTTTATAACTGTGAAATAGTCGTTTTACTGTCAAATTGCTGTAATAAAATGTTTTCACAGTTAAATTTGCATAAAGCCAGTATAACAAATACGACTGTAATGTATTAAAAATAATCAATAAATCATAGTAATGAGAATGTTTTTATTTCTGCATTACAGTAATATTTTTGTGGTTGAAGTGTCCTCAACTTTATCTCTTTTCATTATGAAAATGATGAAAAAATTGATTGTAAGGTGAAATATGCAGGATATGTTCTGAATTTCACTGCTGTTGCTCCACAAAATGTAAATTATAATAATTATGAGACAAGTCGAAATTGACATACCAAGTCTTTTTATTAGATGCAAATTCAAAATTGACATACTGTGGCATACTATCATTAAGTACGACACGAAATTATGGCATACTATGTCAAAATTATGATATAAAATTTTTAATTATGACTTGAAAGGTTATAGGGTCTAATTATGACATAGAAAGTAATAATTTCGACTTTTTAAAATAATCTCTTCAAATCTTGATAAACACCAACATCTTTATTTCCTTGTAATATGTCATGATAATAATTTTGATTAACCAAAGCATGATTTTTTATTTATTTATTTTGTGCCTCCATATGCAAGTTTGAGAGATTTGTAATCCTGTGGAAAACAAAAGAAGATATTTTGAGAAATGTCTCCGTGTTTTTGTACATAATAAAGTGAAAGGACAGGTTTGGAGCGACATGAGGGTGAATAATGATGACAGAATGATCATTTTTCAAAAAAACTCGCTTAAAAACTCGAATATTAACTCGTGTAGCACGCGACACGAGTCATATTTTTAGTCTTTCAGATGCTAATTTACGGTTTTATGGAGCTTGACTTCAGATAAAGAGCAGCTGAACATTCTTCAGAAAATGTTTTCGTTATTATACGAGTTCAAAACATCGTTTTCTTTGTTATGCGAATTTATACGTTACTTTTGAATGTTCTCTGAACGTTCTGAAAGAAGTAGTTTAAAATGATGTATAAATAATATTTTCGTTACAACGTTTTGAGAACATTTTTAAAGACCAGATAACTTACTGGAAGAACGTTTGAGAAAACCTTGCCAGAACGCATTTGATTATTGATTTGTTGATAAAACTTAGTGTTTTGTCAATAATAACATACATTAATGACCATTTTGTGAGCGAATACATTTCTATAAATAAAAGGCAACAAACACATGTAAACTGTGGCATTAAAGGGTTAGTTCACCCAAAAATGAAAATTCTGTCATTATTTACTCACGCTCATGTCGTTCCACACCCGTAAGACCTTCGTTCATCTTCAGAACACAAATGAAGATATTTTTGATGAAATCCGATGGCTCAGTGAGGCCTGAGCAATGACATTTCCTCTCTCAAGATCCATTAATGTACTAAAAACATATTTAAATCAGTTCATGTGAGTACAGTGGTTCAATATTAATATTATAAAGCCACGAGAATATTTTTGGTGCGCCAAAAAAACAAAATAACGACTTATTTAGTGATGGCCGATTTCAAAACACTGCTTCATGAAGCTTCGGATCATAATGAATCAGCGTGTCGAATCAGCGGTTCGGAGCGCCAAAGTCACGTGATTTCAGCAGTTTGGCGGTTTGACACGCGATCCGAATCATGATTCGATACGCTGATTCATAACGCTCCGAAGCTTCCTGAAGCAGTGTTTTGAAATCGCCCATCACTAAATAATTCGTTATTTTGTTTTTTTTTGGCGCACCAAAAATATTCTCGTGGCTTTATAATATTAATATTGAACCACTGTACTCACATGAACTGATTTAAATATGTTTTTAGTACATTAATGGATCTTGAGAGAGGAAATGTCATTGCTCAGGCCTCACTGAGCCATCGGATTTCATCAAAAATATCTTAATTTGTGTTCTGAAGATGAACGAAGGTCTTACAGGTGTGGAACGACATGAGGGCGAGTAATTAATGACATAATTTTAATTTTGGGATGAACTAACCCTTTAAAGACACCCTTTTAAAATAAGAAATATCAAACTACACGCGCCAACACGCCCCCTGCAGCTCAGAGGATGTACTGAATATTTAAATCATATTTAAATTCAGACCCTTAAATCATCTGCACTGGAAGAGCATCTAGAAATTGAGTCGCACTTGTAGCAAAAACACATATTTAGTTAAAACACACACACACATAATAAACACAACTGATAAAACGTTGTCTGGTTTTTATTTATCGTATCTCCAAATAGCAGTGTTATGTTGTGTTATGGTCAGAATACAGTGACCTTACTTGATCAAACGCACCGCAGGCCTTCAGATAAGAGGAGCAATATAAGAGCCAATGAAGAGAGCGGCCTGTAATTATTTGTGTCCTGTCAGCAGAAGGGCCTCTGGACCCTGCGATTCAAATCTGGGAGCTGTGAGGAACAAATATCAGGCCGCGCTCGCGACACCGCTGAAATTGCATCAGTTTGTCATGAACGCTGCTGCCAGACCGCAAACAATATCATCTGCTTGCAAATGTGCGTCTCAGTTCTCTGTGTGTGAAACATCTCTTCGGTGGGGATGAATGTCTCTCGGTGCTGTAATAACTGCAAATGAAATATATCCATTTTATATTTCCTCTCTATGTATTTATGTCCACCTTTACAGGTACTGATATAACGCACAAGCTTTTATCTCTCCTATTCCGGGATTTTATATTAATTAACTCTGACTGTGATCAGTTTTAAAACTAAAATTACAGTTTTTCTGTTTCATTTTTCCAGAGCGTGTGCAGCCGCAGCCGTTTGAGGAATCGCTCCACATGCGCGATTCCTGATTTGGCAAATTTGAAGTTCACCATCATGTTGGCAAGCGGCGCGATAAGGCCGGTGTTAATTCATTTCTCTTATCTGTTTGTGGTGGTTCTTTATAATCCAGTGCCTGCTCATTTTGCGGCGGGCAGGAGGAATGATTTGTGCGGCCGGACCTTTGTGTGCGTGTGCGTTTATTTCTCTCTCGTGAGGGTCAGAGCAGATGAAACTCCAGCGTATCAGATGTGGAGTGTGTCGCATTCGGTGCGGATAAACTCGGGTGACTATTAAACTGTGTTCAGGGTGCATTGAGAATAAGGGGTCGTGGCTGAACAGGTGCAGGAATGTGTTCGCATCTAAAGCGCTAATCTGAGCAAACTACACTAGATGGGTCAGGGTAATATCCACCACAGAATAAAAAAAATTAAAAAGGTAATTGCGACTTTTTCTGACTTTATTTCGTGAAATTGTTTATAACTCGGAATTCTGAATTTATTTCTCGAAATTCAGTCTATAACTTGCCATTCTAACTTTATATCTCACAATTCTGAATTTATAACTTGTAGTCGCAAATTCTGAGTTTACCTCTCTTAATTCTGACTTTATTTCTCGCAATTCGACTTTATTTCTCGCAATTCTGACTTTATTTCTCGCAATTCTGACTTTATTTCTCGCAATTCTGACTTTATTTCTCGCAATTCTGACTTTATATCTCGCAATTCGACTTTATTTCTCACAATTCGGACTTTATTTCTCACAATTCGACTTTATTTCTCGCAATTCGACTTTATTTCTCACAATTCGGACTTTATTTCTCACAATTCGACTTTATTTCTCACAATTCGGACTTTATTTCTCACAATTCAGACTTTATTTCTCGCAATTCGACTTTATTTCTCACAATTCGGACTTTATTTCTCGCAATTCTACTTTATTTCTCGCAATTCGGACTTTATTTCTCGCAATTCGGACTTTATTTCTCACAATTCTACTTTATTTCTCGCAATTCTGACTTTATTTCTCACAATTCTACTTTATTTCTCGCAATTCGACTTTATTTCTCACAATTCGGACTTTATTTCTCACAATTCTACTTTATTTCTCACAATTCTACTTTATTTCTCGCAATTCGACTTTATATCTCGCAATTCTGACTTTATTTCTCACAATTCGACTTTATTTCTCGCAATTCTGACTTTATTTCTCGCAATTCGGACTTTATATCTCGCAATTCGACTTTATTTCTCGCAATTCTGACTTTATATCTCGCAATTCTGACTTTATTTCTCGCAATTCGACTTTATTTCTCGCAATTCTGACTTTATATCTCGCAATTCTGACTTTATTTCTTGCAGTTCGACTTTATTTCTCGCAATTCTGACTTTATTTCTCACAATTCAGACTTTATTTCTCACAATTCGGACTTTATTTCTTGCAATTCTGACTTAATTTCTCACAATTCCGAATTTATAACTCACAATCAAATTCAGACTTTATTTCTTGCAATTCAGACTTTATTTCTTGCAATTCGGACATTATTTCTCGTAATTCTGACTTTCTTGCACATTCCGAGTTTATAACTCACAATTTGGACTTTATTTTTCTTAATTTTGACTTTATTTCTTGCAATTCTGACTTTCTTGCACATTCCAAGTTTATAACTCACAAATTTTATTTTTTTTATTTTTATAATTGAGAGATATAACTTGGAATTTTGAGTTATAAAGTCTGAATTATGAGAGATAAACTTGCAATTACGAGAAAAAAAAACAGCATTATTTCTACAGTACAGATTGTTTAAAAGCAGCTTCACAGTGATAAACAGGAAAATAACAGAATCAATGATGTAAACTTCATCACATATGAGACCAATTCAGATTCAGCTGTAAAGCAGCTCTACAGAAGACAATAGTCTCATTATTCAGATCAATTCAGTTAAAAAATAAATCAGCAGTGGACCGGTTTTCATGTTTTCTGTGCTTCTGAACGCACGCGCTGCTCTGTTAATTGTGTATTTGCATGCATTAGCGCTCTTTAATAGAGGCAGTCTTGCCCTCGCCTGATTTCAATGTTTCTTAAAAATATTGATCTCCACTAATTGACTTTCTGTCTGAGGCCTAATGATTAAACTCAAACTGCAACCTTTGCTTTGAATTTGTGAAGTCCCGCGGGGCCCTTTAAGCAAATTCAGAGAATATGACCACGGGACGCTCATAAACGCTCACGGAAAACTGCCTTAAGACATCAGAAGAGCTTTACTAGAACCAAAGGAAAAACTGCAGTGTTTCCATTCAGAAAATCTAGTTAATCAGAGCCTGGTCCTGCTCGCTTGCCTTGATTTTATTTGACTGAGAACGATCTCATGGACAACGAGCGTTACAGTACATTTAGGCGCTGGTGGAAGTATTGACCGCTCATTTGCATACATAAATCTATTGGCGATGTGACATTCATCAATGAATCTCCAGCCACACACAAGGCTGCTGACTCGTGCGCACTGCATTATCATTTGTGACGAGCGTTTAATGAACTCTGACAGCCGCTGTCACCTGATGTTTATGGCATCTGCATTATGGCGTAGCTTTCAGAAAAACAGGACCCGGCGAACGGGGAATGTTCTGGCAAAGTTATGAACAAACATTCTTCCAGTAACATAAGGGTCATTGACGAAAAGTGTAAAAAACATAAGTTTTATTAAGTGTTAACAATGAGATTATGTGGTTTTTATAATCAATTAACTCTGCTTTTGTCATTTGTTACAAGATGGACCAAATTTGTCACCAAAAAAGTCATTCGGTTTTACCAAAATTTCGGTTTTACCAAATGACACTTTTGGTTATACCGAATGACGATATTTTCAAACAATGCTAACAGGCTGATATCTAGCAAAAGGACAATCAAACATTTTATATTTAGTACAAGTTTTTAAAATATCACAACATTTTCCATGTTTTATAGCGGTTGCACCGAATGACCTGATGTTTCGGGACATGCGTATGATCAAGTGAAAACATGAATTTTTCAAATAGTTAAAAGATAATTAGTTACTTTGTTTCATGACCAAGTGGTCCTTTGCAGGTGTCTGAATGATGTCACATGATGTTGACCACATGACTTGATACAAAATGGTCTCTTTATATCGGTTACTCCAAATGACATCAATGAAATTCATTTTTCCGGACATTTTTTCCCATAACAAAGCAACGACTTCACATCATTTTAACACCATTTTGCACTATGTTGATATATGATGTTATAAAATCATTAAATATATACATTTATTACATTTTAAGATATTTTAATCACAAATGAACGGTTGGACGGTTAAACCGAAAGACCCTTTGACACTTCATTATCTTTAAAATACCTTTATATGAAGCGAAATATAATTAAAACCTTTTGGACTCAATAAAAGATCTAGTTGTACGACCTTACATACTTTAAATGTCATATCTTTGTTTTTTATTATTATTAACAAAACAATAGCACAAAAACATTATTTATACATCATTCATGGAGTGTTTTTCTGAAACATTTTAGTTGGACGTTCTTCTAACGTTTTTTAAATGTTACTACTTGTTTCAGAACATTCAAAAGTAACGTTCCCATAATGTTTGAATTATACAATGGAATGTTCCCTTAACGTTTGCATAACCAAGAAAAACATTTTTAAAAAACCTGGACGTTTTGAATGTTGAGAAAATAAAATGTTCATAACTTAATGGGATGCATTTTATATCTTTCCCAGTCAATCCCAATGGATGCGACTAAAGGAAGTTCTGCTGCTTTTCATAAAAGACTCTGTTTTGCTCTTTTCAGTCCTTTGATCGGGTCTTTAATTTATGGACATGTAAAGCGCTTTTGCTTTGATTCAACAGCTGATGAGAGATTCCTGGCGGTTTCTTTTGTTGTGTTGTGCTAAAGGTCAGAATGCAGTGGGAATTCATTTAATTGTGAGACGGCGGCCGCTGGCAGTGTCAAATGACTTTGGCCGTGAGTTCTTCCCCTTTCATTAGCTGGCCGTTTTCCAATCCCTCACCCCGTAAATGCGCCGTGACACACTCGCAGTTTAGTATGCAAGAGATTATGAATGACCGCAGTGAGAAGTTAATAGCCGTGATGAGCGGCAGGCCCGGACCCATCAACATCTTTACCAACTAATCAGCAGCTCTTTAACGCCACAGAAATACAGCCGGCGTCATGTAATGAAGTCGTGTTCTTTAAGGCGCTCGCGCTGCCTCTTTTAGCTATAACCTTATCTGCTCCGTTGAATAGTTTTACACTGATCAATAAACAGTTTTCTGTGGCCTTTTGCTGGTGTCACTTGTCATTGGAGAATGTAAATGCGTGTCAGAAACTAGCCTGACAGTTTCCCTTTGCTACATTACAAACGGGGAAAAAAGCCCATCAGCAATAAAACAGATGATGGCCGGTTCAATGCCGTTATTCCGCTGGCGTTGTGCCATTTAACGTTGCGCCGTTTGGACGAGGCTGACGAATACATTTACAGATTATCATCATCGGCTTGTAACCGAGTCGGTTCAGCGCAGATATCTATTATGTCTCTTTCACAAGATGTAATTTAAGTCTCCAGAATGTGTCTGTGAAGTTTCAGCTCAAAATCCCCCACAGATCATTTATTATAGCTTGTCAAATTTGCCTCTATTTGGGTGTGAGCAAAAACACACCGTTTTTGTGTGTGTCCCTTTAAATGCAAATGAGCTGCTGCTCCCCGCCCCCTTTCCAGAAGAGGGCGGAGCTTCGGTTGCTCAACAACAACAAAGCTGGAGAATCTCACGCAGCCAAAAAATAACTCTTTTGTTTTTAAAAGGCTTTAAAAATTCAATTTTTTTGTCTTTAATGTCATTGGATTACAGGTTGTGCTTTAATTTAACACAAACTATTCAAAAATATTACGAAACATTATGTTGCAAAGACCATGATGCTTAGTTAACCTTTGACCTGTTCTGTAAACTCCTTTATTGACACAAAAGAGCTTGCGCACACTAAACAGATATTGATTATTATCGTTGGGGAGAGTCATAATTTGAAATGGATTGAAGTAGCTAGGAAAGCAATATTATATTTTATTTTGTTCGGCCGCTTTGATGTGTTATTTAACAGCGTGAGTCTCAAAGAAAATCCCCCAGAATGCCACAGCCGAGAGCCGTATATCTGCTCTCCCAGCACAACTTCTTCTGCTTATTAAGATTTCAAAGATACAAACCCTAGTTCAGTAATTGCTTTCTTGAATCTGCCTTTAATAATTACACGTGGCAAAGCAGCAGTGAAAATTAGAAAGGCAGAGACTAATGGAAAACTAGATTTTTTCACTGAATTAGAGAGCAGGACGATCCATATATTGACAATCCATCAAGATGAACGAGATCAGGAAAAGTGTTTCAGACTGTCCGGGAACAGGGAGGCAAACTGGGTGTGATGCAGCGTGGCACCGAGCGCCGGGGATGCTGGGAGAACAGAGAGATTCTCTCCTCGCAGAAGCGTCTCGCGGCAGATCACATGACTGTCTGTTACTGAACATTAATGCGCTGCAGAGGTGGGAATGTGCAACAGCTCAAGCCGTCGTTACAGTGCCGATATTTAAAAGTAACTTTGTAGGAAATGTGAAAGTTACAAAGTAGCAATTTGGTGAAATGAACTGGTGAGTTACTTTCTAAAATATATTTTTCTGTCTGTTGACAGTGTTTTCTGATTTATGGAGGGATGAAAAGAGAAATCATGTCAACAAAATCAAACTACATTCTAAAAAGTGCTGGGTTAAAAAACAACCCTAGTTGGGTTAAAAATGGACAAACCCAGTGGTTGGGTTAAATGTTTGACCAAGCTGCTGGGTAGTTTTATTTAAATCAACTATTGTTTAAAAATTACTGTATTGCGCGCTTAAAATGAACCCAAAATAGGTTTGAAATGAACATTTATTAATAAGTTTAATGAAAAGTAATTAAACAATAAACATTTATTAAATTGCTTATTAATAAATGTTCACCTTTTGATTATTATTGTTGCCTCTAGAAATTTTGTGTCTGATTTTTAATTTGCAAAATATTTTGGGTTCATTTTAAACCAGACATATAGTTATTTTTAAACAATAGTTGGGTTAAATAAAACTGACCAGCAGGTTGAGTCAAATATTTAACCCAGCCACTGAGTTTGTTTATTTTTAACCCAACTTGGGTTGTTTTTAAGAGTGTATATTATAAAACAGACACAAAAAGAGTGCCAATATAAAATGTAAAATATAGTACAACCAAATAATCAAGTTCTCCAAAATTTCAGCACTGCACTCTAAAAAATGCTGGGTTAAAAACAACCCAAGTTGGGTTAAAAATGGACAAACTCAGCGATTGGGTTGTTTTAACCCAGCGATTTAACCCAACAAATGGGTTGTTTTAACCCAGCGAACAGGTTGTTTTAACCCAGCGATTTAACCCAACAAATGGGTTGTTTTAACCCAGTGAAGGGGTTGTTTTACCCATCAAGCGAACGGGTTGTTTTAACCCAGCAATTTAACCCAACAAATGGGTTGTTTTAACCCAGCGAACGGGTTGTTTTAACCCTTCAAGCGAACGGGTTGTATTAACCCAGCGATTGGGTTGTTTTAATCCAGTGAGCGAAAGGGTTGTTTTAACCCAGCGATTGGGTTGTTTTAACCCAACGAATGGGTTGTTTTAATCCAGTGAGCGAAAGGGTTGTTTTAACCCAGCGATTGGGTTGTTTTAACCCAACGAATGGGTTGTTTTAATCCAGCGAGCGAACGGGTTGTTTTAACCCAGCGATTGGGTTGTTTTAACCCAGTGAATGGTTTGTTTTAACCCAGCGATTTAACCCAACAAATGGGTTGTTTTAACCCAGTGAAGGGGTTGTTTTAACCCAGCGAAGGGGTTGTTTTAACCCAGCGATTTAACCCAACAAATGGGTTGTTTTAACCCAGTGATGGGGTTGTTTCAACCCATCAAGCGAACAGGTTGTATTAACCCAGCGATTGGGTTGTTTTAATCCAGTGAGCGAAAGGGTTGTTTTAACCCAGCGATTGGGTTGTTTTAACCCAGTGATGGGGTTGTTTTAACCCAACGAATGGGTTGTTTTAATCCAGCGAGCGAACGGGTTGTTTTAACCCAGCGATTGGGTTGTTTTAATCCAGCGAGCGAACGGGTTGTTTTAACCCAGCGATTGGGTTGTTTTAACCCAACGAATGGGTTGTTTTAATCCAGCGAGCGAATGGGTTGTTTTAACCCAGCGATTGGGTTGTTTTAAATGTTTGACCTGCTGGCTAGTTTTTCTTTTAATTCAACTATTGATTAAAAATGACTGTATTTCTTGCTTAAAATGAACCCAAATTATGTTGGAAATGAACATTTATTAATGTTTAATAAATGAACAATTATTAATAAGTTTAATGAATAATAATTAAACATTAAACATTTATTAAATTGCTTATTAATAAAAAAAAAAACCTTTTGATTATTATTGTTGCCTACAGTAATTTTTACAATAGTTGAGTTAAATAAAACTACCCAGCAGGTCAAACATTTAACCCAACCGCTGGGTTTGTCCATTTTCAACCCAACTTGGGTTGTTTTTAACCAGCATTTTGTAGAGTGCAGAGTTTACAGTCACAATCACGTATTGCAGTAGAGCTTCTCTCCTGAAGTTTCCTCAAAACTTCTGACGTTTGTTCAATTTCCCGTCAGTTCCCTGTAAACTCCGACCCTAGCCCTCGTCTTCGTACAGGTCCACGTCTTTGTTGCGTTTCCCCGGTTGACGCAAAGGTACAAATTACATGATTATGATGTATCATGTATTTGCAAAAGTCTCTTTGTTTGGGAGAAAAATCAATAGCAGAGCTCCTGGAGCGGCTCTTCCTCGCCGTTACGTTTCCAGATAGGACGATTGTAGAATTGCTGATTCTACATTTAGAATGACAGTGATTCATATGGTGCTGCTGTCTGGTTAGGCGGCTAACTTATACCTGAGGGTCTCCAGCTGACATTTCATCTACAACTTTGGGAAAGGTTAAGGGCCGCGGGGCTACGAGCCGCAGGAAACCTTTAGCATCGGCTTATTTTTAGATTCGGAGCAAAAAACTCTGCTTTGTTTGGACTCGTCTGCCTCGAGAGGGCCGATGAGTAATTTAGCAGCTCTGTTTTACAGGAGCGTAAACAGGTAAAGTTGTTGAACCAGAGGAAGACCGGTTTCTATTTTAAAAACGAGGCTGAAGGGAGCGAGCGGGAATGATGAGGAATTACACGCACTGATAATAAGATGAGGACGTCTAGACGTTTTCTGTTCGGTCTTCATGTGTATCGAACAGATTAAAGAGAAACTGAACGGTGTTTCGCATGCAGCGGGCCGTTGGCTGTCCCCACCCCCACTGCTCGACCTTTGACCTCTGAACCCCAGGACGCCTCTGCCGCATGTCTTTTGGTTGTAATTAGGGTGGCCGGTGCACCTGATGTTGACCTCGGTCTCGCTGTGGGACGATCAGACGGACGGACGGAGGCTTTTGGAGCATCTGCGCTTTAATTGCACCCAGAAAAACACAATTACAGCATTCAAGAAGAACACGTGAGGGTTGCGGGTCATTCCACAGTGTTTCTGCTCACCAAAGCTGCATTTATTTGATCAAAAATACAGTAAAAAAATTTGAAATATTTTTGTAATTTAAAATAACTTTTATGTATGTGAATATATAGTAAAATATAATTTATATTCAGTGATCAAGGCTGAATTTTCAGCATCATTACTCCAGTCTTCAGTGTCACATGATCCTTCAGAAATCATTCTGATATGATGATTTGCTGCTCAAGAAACATTTAAAAGCATTAAAAAAATGTTTTATTGATCCCAGAGTTTGACATTTGATTGTTGGTGTATATTAGCGTTCACGCCAGCGGACGATATTATTCATTTTAAAGATGACGTATCATGAAAATCTGACTTTTTCCGTGTTTAAGTGCTATAATCAGGTCTCCGGTGCATCTACCAACCCAGAAAACATGAAAAAGGACAATCCAGCAACTTTGTTTTGGCAAGCCTTTCCCTTCAAGCATGTGAAAAAACGAGCCGCTCAGATTTCACTCCCTTAGTGACGTAGGAAGAGGATCTTATTATAATATTCCCGCCCCTTAATCTGCATGTCGCCATTTTTTTCTCTCTCCATCAGTGTCGACTCCGGTTTGAACAATGTAAGGATGAACACTGTCGTCATTTTGGCTGCGTGAGATTCTCCAGCTTTGTTGTTGTTGAGCTGTTAAAGCTCCGCCCCTCTTCTGGAAAGCGGAGCTCATTTGCATTTAAAGGGACGCACACAAAAACGGCGTGTTTTTGCTCACACCCAAATGAGGCAAATTTGACAAGCTTTAATAAATGATCTGTGGGGTATTTTGAGCTGAAACTTCACAGACACATTCTGGAGACACCAGAGACTGATATTACATCTTGTGAAAGAGGCATTATAGAATATTTAAATCAAAACTCGTGCCCAACTTCCCACATTTTTTATTTTTATTTTTTGTACTTTTTGTTACTTTTTTTTTTTTTCAAATTATTTTTTTCATTTTGTTTCTGTTTTCTGTTTTTTTTTATTTCAGATTGTCATTATTTTAAAAATTTTAGTAATTTTTTTAAAACATCAGTTTATTAGATATTTTTGCAGTTTTTTCTTTTCTATTTCTTTTTTCAGTTTTCTACGGAAGAGGATTAGGGCCAAGCAATAATAAAAAAAATAAAACCATCTCGAGATTAAGTTGTTAAATTTCGAGAAAAAACTCGTAAAATTTCGAGAAAAAANTGTTTTCTGTTTTTTTTATTTCAGATTGTCATTATTTTAAAAATTTTAGTAATTTTTTTAAAACATCAGTTTATTAGATATTTTTGCAGTTTTTTCTTTTCTATTTCTTTTTGCAGTTTTCTACGGAAGAGGATTAGGGCCAAGCAATAATAAAAAAAATAAAACCATCTCGAGATTAAAGTTGTTAAATTTTGAGAAAAAACTCGTAAAATTTCGAGAAAAAAGTTGAGATAAAATGTTGAGAATAAAGTCATTAAATTACGAGAAAAAAGTCGTTAAATTACGAGAACAAATTCGTTAAATTATGAGAAAAATGTCATTAAATTTCGAGAAAAAAGTCGAGATAAAATGTTGAGAATAAACTCATTAAATTACGAGAAAAAAGTCATTAAATTACGAGAAAAAAGTCATTAAATTACGAGAACAAATTCGTTAAATTATGAGAAAAATGTCGTTAAATTTCGAGAAAAAAGTCGAGATAAAATGTTGAGAATAAACTCATTAAATTACGAGAACAAATTCGTTAAATTATGAGAAAAATGTCATAATTTAACGACTTTTTTCTCGTAATTTAATTACTTTATTCTCAACATTTTATTTTGACTTTTTTCTCGAAATTTAACAACTTTAATCTCGAGATGGTTTTATTTTTTTATTATTGCTTGGCCCTAATCCTCTTCCGTAGTTTTTGTCCTGATTATTTTTTCAGATTTTTTTCCAGATTATTAAATTTTCCATATTATTAATTAATTTTTTTCAATTTTTTTTTAGATAATGTTTCCCCTTTTTTCTGCTTTGTAGTTTTTTTTGTTTTTTTATGAAGTATTCAGATTAAGTAATTTTTTCAAACCATCATTTTGCTGATTTTTTTCCCAGATTATTCATATTTTTTACATCTTGTGAAAGGGGCATTATAGATCCCTTTTAAATCAAAACTTGCGCCCAACTTCCCACGATCCAGTCACTTCCCCGCCCTGCTTCATCTCTCGTTCCAGAAGCCGTTTCACTCTTTTACGTCACAATAGGGAACTTCAACGCTGGTCAGCAGTGACCTCTAACCCCAACATGATGCTTTCTTTACTTCATGTGTTTTTCCCTCCTTGACTCCCTCCAGGCAGAATAACAGATCCGCGCAGGTTTGTAAATCCACACACTGACGGTGTTTGTCCACCTGAGGATCTGCTCGGGTCCGGCTCGTTCATCACGGCTGAAGGCTCGCCCCGCCGTATTGTAAGCAGCTTCAGCTCTGCTGGAAACTGGGCTTGTCTTCAGTTTGTCTTCATTCAGCTACAGCTGCTCTTAATGCTTCCTGTCCAGAGCCTCGCGCACAGGAAGTCAAAACACACTTCTGTTGTAAATGGATGCTGTGAAACACTGCACGTATGACGGGTTGACTGGTGACCGCTCAGTGATTCACTAGAGTTCATGAGTCGGGTGGAACAGGTGTTTACGATTATTTATTTATATTTTGACAGAAAGTTTTACACGGCTGTTAATCTACAGATATGATCGTACAGTAATTTAATGAACTGATGTGTTCATACTGTATACTCAAACCATCATTTTATTAGATAATCAATTCTCTAATTTTTTTCATATTAATTAATAGTTTTTTCCTGGATTATTTTTTCTATTTTATATGATTTTGTTTTTCTTATTATTACTTAATTTTGACAGTTTCACAAAACAAACACTTCTGTTTACAGATATTTACAGATGTTTGTACAGTAATTGTGCATCTTTAATGAAGAACTGATGTGTTCATAATATTAGAACATTATTAATTATTCAAAACATCAGTTTATTAGATAATCAATTCTTATTTTCAGATCATTTTTTCCCAGCCTTTTAAAAAAAGAATTTTTTACATATTTTTTCTGTTTTCTACTTTTTTCAGATATTTTTTTTCTATTTTCATTTTCTATTTTCAAACCACCTGTT
>RJVU01007774.1:522082-562670 GCA_003731715.1 Anabarilius grahami | reverse complement strand
TTTTTTTTTACTTTTTCTTACTTTTTTATTCATTTTTCTTTTTGATTTTTCAGATAATTTTTTTCTGTTTTCTATGTTTTCAGTTTTTTTTATTTCAGATTAAGTCATTATTATTTTAATATTTTTAGTATTTTTTTTTCAAAACATCAGTTTATTAAATATTTTTGCATTTTTTTCTTTTCTATTTTTCCCCTCTTTTTTGTTTTTGTCCTGATTATTTTTTCAGATAATTTTTTATTCAGATTTTTTTCTAATCACCAGTTTCCAGATTATTGAATTTTAGATTATTTTCCAACCTTTTTTCAGTTTTCTATTTTTTTAATTTCATTGTTACTTTAAAATTTTATTCAGATTAAGTATTTTTTTTCCAAACCATCAGATATTTTTGCATTTTTTCAAATTATTATTTTCTCTTCTATTTTCCCCCCTTTTTTCTGTTTTCCACTTTTTCAGATTTTTTTTTCAGATTTTTTTTTTATTCAGAATTTTTTTCAAACCACCAGTTTCCAGATTTTTTTTTTGCATTTTTTCCAGAATTAATTTATTTTTTTCTATTTTTCTTTTTTCTACTTGTTCTTTTTTCTTTTTTTTTAGATTATTTCCCCCTTTTTTTCTGTATTTTCTTTTTCTATTTTTTTTATTATTTTTCCCCCTTTTTCTGCTTTGTACTGTTTCTGTGTTTTTGTTTTTGTTTTTTCAAATTTCTTTTTTTAAATCAGATTAAGTAATTTTTTCAAACCATCATTTTGCAGATTTTTCCCCCCCAGATTATTCATAATTTTTTCTGTTCCTTTTTTCTGTTTTCTTCTTGTCCAGATGAATAATAATTTTTTACACAGTTTTTTCACAGTCATTTAAAGAAGATCTGATGTGACACTATGAGCTGTATCCAGTGAACATCATCAGCTGCGCTCGGATCGAGTGTTGTACCGCTAGCGGTGAGGTTTCCTCTAGTTTTTCTTCTTCATTAAGTGCGCTCTGAAGAGTGTTAAATAATATTAATGACCGGGAGAGTCGTTACTTACCTCGCTTTGCGCCGGCTCAAGTGATTTTATCGATCAGCGCCGAGATGTGGCACAGAACGGCAGATTATTCTGGGCTCTGATATTATCAGCAGCTTAAATAAGTTGATTAGCACAAGCACTATCTTTAAATAGATCTAGATGATGATGTTGATTGGGTGGAGCAGGACGCCATCCATCTTTTTGATCTGCTAATAACTGGAATCCATCACTGCTCGGCCTCGCTCCTCTCTCCTGAGCCCACAGGTTTTTAGGAGAACCGGCCCAGGAATGTAGGACAGCACGGAGCGCTCTGTTATCTGTCAGAGGAGCCGAGATCTTTCAGGAAACATCTCTACACGCGTGTGTGTCAGCTGATCTTCTTCTCTTTGAGGTTATGACCAGCACACTGTTTTCATGTTCTTATTCAGTTTGTCATGTGATCTTTTTGAGCAGGTCTGAGCTGGAACGGTTGTAGTTCATGAAAGGTTGGTCTCTGTTTAAAGAAAACAGATTATTAGTTTACTGTAAAGCAAATGTACTGTACTAAACAATTTTGTTTTGTACAAAATATATTTTTTACAAAATAATTTGGACTCTCAAATTGCCAGAAAACCCAAGCCGGATGTCTAACCAAGTTGTGATCCGAATTTGAAGTTGGTATCATAAAAATTAAGCCGCTAAAATGTTTTAAAGAAGCGTTTTCCAATGATACCTGATTTATGATGATTGCTGAAATATGCAGTAACACTTAAAGCCTTTATTTATAATGCATTATATGTTTTCATAAATGGGTCATTGACGAATAAGGTTTTTAAAAGTGTAAAAAACATAATGGAGATATAATTAATTTTGAAGTTTTATTAAGTGTTAACAATGAGATTATGTGGTTTTTAGAATCAATTAACACTGATTTTGTCATTTTTTACAAGATGGACCAAATTTGTCACCAAAAAAGTCATTCGGTTTTACCAAAATTTCGGTTTTACCGAATGACACTTTTGGTTATACCGAATGACGATATTTTCAAGCTGATATCTAGCAAAAGGACAATCAAACATTTTATATTTAGTACAAGTTTTTAAAATATTACAACATTTTCCATGTTTTATAGCGGTTGCACCGAATGACCTGATGTTTCGGGACATGCGTATGATCAAGTGAAAACATGAATTTATCAAATAGTTAAAAGAGAGTTAGTTACTTTGCTTCATGACCATGTGGTCCTTTGCAGGTGTCTGAATGACGTCACATGATATTGATCACATGACTTGATCCAAAATGGTCCCTTTATATCGGTTACTCCAAATGACATCAATGAAATTCATTTTTCCGGACATTCTTTCTCATAACAAAGCAACGACTTCTACAGATAATTTTAATATCATTTTGCGCTATGTTGATATATGATGTTATAAAATCATGCCAGAATAAAAAATATACACATTTATTACATTTTTAAGATATTTTAATCACAAATAAACGGTTGGACGGTTAAACCGAATTACCTTTTAACACTTCAAAATTTTTTAAAATACCTTTATATGAAGCAAAATATAATTAAAACCTTTTGGGTTCAATAAAAGAGATCTAGTTGTACTACCTTACATACTTTAGATGTCATATCTTTGTTTTTTATTGTTATTAAGTAACCAAACTTACCATTATTGGCAGATATTTGTTCTTCTTTTAAACACAAACTCACTTTATTTTATAATAAAAACAAAAACAAAAACAAAAACTTTTTTTTAAAGTACAAAAATGCATATTATTTGCAGGTTCCTGTTACATCTGAAATTGGTTGTTTGTTTTGTGCATTATACTTTCTAAAGATTTAACAGTGATTTATTGTCTGCACTGTTAGCATATTAAACTATTGATTAATCCGTTCACTCTCAGCATGTTTTTTATCTGTCACATATTTGGTAACAGCCTTTATATATAATGCATTATAAAAGTATTGCCTTGTAATTCACCTCATAAAGACTTGTATGTTGTCATGAATAATTATATGATATTATATGAATTGATTCCTTCTGAAGGATGAACACTGCCGTACGGAGGATCAGTTCCTCATTATAATGGAGGCGGATGTGGAGAAACCAGTCTGTGAACCAGTTAAACATCCAGTGCTAGGTGTATAAATAAAAATAAAAGATAATAATCAATATTTCACATGTATCTAAACTAAAATAGGACAGAATATGAAAAGGATAATTTTGACCGATGGCACAAGAGTTTCTCAAAGGTCATATAAACGGTCAATGATGTGACGGGTCTTCATAATAAGGCCTTAATAACAATAAAAAACAAAGATATGACATCTAAAGTATGTAAGGTAGTAAAACTAGATCTCTTTTATTGAACCCAAAAGGTTTTAATTATATTTTGCTTCATATAAAGGGATTTTAAAGATTTTGAAGTGTCAAAAGGTCATTCGGTTTAACCGTCCAACCGTTCATTTGTGATTAAAATATCTTAAAAATGTAATAAATGTATATATTTTTTTATTCTGGCATGATTTTATAACATCATATATCAACATAGTGCAAAATGATATTAAAATTATGTGTAGAAGTCGTTGCTTTGTTATGAGAAAGAATGTCCGGAAAAATGAATTTCATTGATGTCATTTGGAGTAACCAATATAAAGCGACCATTTTGGATCAAGTCATGTGGTCAACATCATGTGACATCATTTAGACACCTGCAAAGGTCACATGGTCATGAAGCAAAGTAACTAACTCTCTTTTAACTATTTGAAAAATTCATGTTTTCGCTTCCTCATACGCATGTCCCGAAACATCAGGTCATTCGGTGCAACCGCTATAAAACATGGAAAATGTTTTAATATTTTAAAAACTTGTACTAAAAATAAAAATTTTGTCCTTTTGCTAGCTAGATAGATATCAGCTTGAAAATATCGTCATTCGGTATAACCAAAAGTGTCATTCGGTAAAACCGAAATTTTGGTAAAACCGAATGACTTTTTTGGTGACAAATTCTGACCATTTTGTAAAAAAAATAACAAAAGTAGTGTTAATTATTTATAAAAACCACATAATCTCATTGTTAACACTTAATAAAACATGTATTTTTCATTAAACAAGTCTTAATATCTTCAGTAATTTCTCTTCTCCAGTAAATGTATCTTGATTTAAGAATGTTTAGATATTTGTGCTGGAAAACAAGAGGAAGAACATCATGTTTTGCAGTGAATGGGAGAAATAAGCATGTACAATTAAATATCCAACATCAGTCGACATACATATTTAATATCCCACTAATAATAACCGATATGTTCCAGAGAAATCTGACTCAGTTTCTTCCCTCCTAAAGCTTGGTTCACGAGCGCAAGAGTTAAACACGCTGATCAGTTAAAGTGTTAAAACAAAGAAAGCTTTTTCGAACGGCTCCCAGCGTTATTGATAATGTTGGTTGTTTTTTTCCAGGCTGGCAGAAGCTTTTCCTGCTTAGCCAACTGTGAACAGAACGTCCCGCCTTAATTTGATTAAACACTTTGTTAGGAGCAGCAATTAATGCACCTTCTCTGGCCATTTTTAATGGCTCGCAGCAATTAATACATTGGATCTTGTTAATTATTCCTCTGTTTTTGGTCATAGGTGATGGTTCCAGCGGAGATGTTATTTGTGGGGGTGAAAGCGCTCGCTGTCACGGGCTGAAAGCTCAGCACACTTGAAGCTGGAATCCATTTATTCCCCAGGCCAGGCCTAATTACCCCTCCACAGGTACGGACCGCCTTCATCCCGTCCCGAGCCTGTTCTGCACCCAACCAATAGGAAAAGATTAATTGTTTGCTTTCTTTTGTATCTCCGGGGACACTGGTCACTTAATAAAGAAAAATAATTCTCCCTCGCACCCGAATGGGCTTATTTCCCCAAAATGTGTGTGGACACGAGTGCGGGAGGCTTTGTTCTTGTTAGCCGGTGCTTTCAGAGCGGCAGAAATACAGCGGAAAACAAACAGGGAAAATTGATGAGCGTTGTGTGCGAGTTGTATCATCATTTGTACGGCCGTTTCCCCCTAATTCCTCATTATAGTTTGATCCTCGACGGTAACGGACGCATAATAACGGAAGGCTCGTTGAATAGAGGTGCAATTAGAGATCTCTGTTAATTGACCGTCGCAGCGTTTGCTGAGTGAACACATCACACCCAGAAAGGCATTAATGGCAAACGCTCAGCGTAGAGGTCAATAAATGCACGGCCAAATGCAAATGGCACTGTAACGTGTCAGATAAGTGACCTTTCGTGGATTGTTCAGCCAAAATGATTCACAGTCACACCGTTCATCACTAGAGCCGCGCTTTACTACAGTTATGAAGGATTAAAGACGTCGTGAATGATTCTTCCTCAGTATTTTTGACTTGTTTCACAGTACAAATATCAGGGATGGGATTTTTCTGACCCACGTGAATTGCGTAAATCTGAGAAAAAATGGCCTTAAATGGCTTAAATGGCCTTAAACAATTACTAAATAAACTGCAAAATGTTACATTTTCTAATACATTCAGTGTAAAAAAAGGAAAACCTTGTTGTTTTTATAAAGAAAATGTTGGGAGCTATGGTTGCCAGAAAAATTCTGTAAAAAAAAATATATATATATACAGTAAAAAAGTAAACACATTTACATAATAACCTGTAAATTTTACAGTATAAAGCTGTAATTTGCAAACAAGAAAATTTAGATATAAACCAGTAAATTCAACAATGCACACTGCTACTAAAATTTGTTTTGTACACTGCTGGGTTAAAAACAACCCAATATGGGTTGAAAACGGACAAACCCAGTGATTGGGATGTTTTAACCCAGTGTTTGGGTTGTTTTAACCCTGCGATTGGGATATTTTAACCCAGCATTTGGGTTGTTTTAACCCTGCGATTGCGATGTTTTAACCCAGCAAATTGGTTGTTTTAACCCTGCGATTGGGATGTGTTAACCCAGCGATTGGGATGTTTTAACCCAGCAAATTGGTTGTTTTAACCCTGCGATTGGGATGTGTTAACCCTGCGATTGGGATGTGTTAACCCTGCGATTGGGTTGTTTTAACCCAGCGAATTGGTTGTTTTAACCCTGCGATTGGGATGTGTTAACCCAGCGATTGGGATGTTTTAACCCAGCGAATTGGTTGTTTTAACCCTGCGATTGGGATGTTTTAACCCAGCGAATGAGTTGTTTTAACCCAGCGATTGGGTTGTTTTAACCCAGCGAATGAGTTGTTTTAACCCAGCGATTGGGTTGTTTTAACCCAGCGAATTGGTTGTTTTAACTCAGCGATTGCGATGTTTTAACCCAGCGAATGGGATGCTTTAAACAAGCGAATGGGTTTCTTTTAACCCATCGAATGGGTTGTTTCAGCCCAGTGGTTGGGTTAAATGTTTGCCCAACCTGCTTGGTAGTTTTATTTAACTCAACTATTGTTTAAAAATTAACAGTTATTGTAGTATTTCTTTCTTAAAATGAACCCAAAGTATGTTGGAAATTAACATTTATTAATATGTTTAATAAAATAACATTTATTAAAAAGTTTAATGAATAACAATTAAACAATAAACAGTTATGAAATTGTTTATTAATAAATGTTCACCTTTTGATTATTATTGTTGTCTCTAGTAATTATGTGTCCGATTTTTAATTTCCAACCTATTTTAGGTTCATTTTAAGCCAGTCATAGTAATTTTTAAACAGTAGTTGAGTTAAATAAAACTGTCCAGCAGGTTGGGTAAACATTTAACCCAACCGCTGGGTTAAAACATTTTTTAGAGTGTTCCTTTAACATATGCTGACAACAGCCATAATGCACCATGAATAAGTTCATCAGTATATAGAAGATGCACAGAGTCATTCACGCAAACACAAAATACCATCATGGTAACACACACGACACTCGAATAATGCAATAAACATCCATTAAACAACAGAAGATGTAACATAAAACCCAAATGTACATAACTGATAAAAACTATTAAGAAATTTAAACAAAATTCCTTCAGATTTTGTAGTGTTTATTTCATGCATGGATTGCTCCATTAAGATAAAAAAATTAAGATAATTTTTCTGACTCCATTGGCAGATATTTGTTCTTGTTTTAAGCATAAATCCACTTAATTTTTCAAGACTTAATATCTTCAGTCATTATAAATGTATCTTGATTTAAGATTTAGATATTTGTGCTGGAAAACAAGACTAATTTCCTTGCACAGCTGGTGTTATGTTGATGCATTTGTGTCTTTTTCACATCCAACGACTCTGAAAGCGACTTCTGGTTTTCTGTGCCGGATCAAAGAAGACGGATGTCAGGCGGTTCGGCCGGTGACATAATGCGCTGTGGCACGCAGCTCGGTTTTATTAGCACAAGCCTGTTATTTTGCTGCGGCCGGTCGGGACTCTAAGTGTGGTCGGGCAGTGATAAATGCTGTCGCACACGGTTGATGCAATTCATTTGTCAACGGCCTGAAAAAGGTTAATCAGTATTCTCCAGCCGGGTTACGGCCCTCCGTCTCCCTCTCAGCAGTAATTGTGGTCCCTGTGAAGGACCAGCCGTTAGTTTTGTCCGTCCGTGGAGGGGAAATCATAATAATAATAGCAGAAATAAGTTTTTTAGCAAAACGTTCTTGGAACGTATTTTTGTGGAGCAGTGACGTCAGCTCGCTTTCATAATTTATACTGCGAGTATTTCATGCACAGACCTGAATGATCATGGGAAACGCTGGGAAAAATCAATGCAAATTCATATTTCATAAGGCCATAATTGCGTTTGAAAGTGTGCGGAGGTCATTTGTTTCAGCGGACGGCTGCTGACAGAACCATACATTTGAGCTCGGGCTCTTATTTCATCTTCTCACAGTCCTTTCGATCTCACGGCGCTCGTCTCTTCACCGCTACAGCTGTTGAAAACAAGGGGTTTGTTGTCAAAGAAAATGGGGCTTTTTTTAACACTTGACAACGTTCTATCATCTGTGAAGTTATCGATTTGCCAGTGTTTTAACCATCAAACTGGATCTGTTTGAGCGACTCTGGTTTTTAAACAATTTCTTTGACAGGCGAGGCGTCACAGCAATTGCCCCGCTTTTAAAGACAGTATTTCAATTTGCCGAGAGCCCTTCAAGTGAAGCGCCGGCCTCTTTGAAGGAGTATCAGAGCAGCGAGGGGCCGACAGAGTTGTCACGGTTGGGGCAGGGTAAAAAATGGAGCGCCTTTGCTTTATAGATTGCTGTTAGGTCAACAAAACTTTGGCAGCATTGATTAACTTGACAGTGAATGCAGCAGTACATTTATCACTAATAGCTGGACTGCAGAAAATCTAATAAGAGCCGAACAATCCCCTGCGGAGCCGTAACAGGTTCGGCGTGGCCGGCGGAGCGTGTGCTGGAAATATCCGCGTCTCCCCCGGACGGCATCATCATCCCGTCAGATGCGTCTGTCCTCCAGTTCGGCCGAAAAACAGGAGCGAGACGGGCACGCCGGTGTCATTAATTGAAGCTAAAAAGTAGATTCTCCCCTCGCTGACTGTCTTATCTCCCTCTCGGAGCAGTTAAAGAGTTCAGGAGCGCTTGGAGAATTGTGTTGTTGGGGCTTGGATTTGCATGAGCGGCTATAAAACACTCTGACCGCACGTCACAGTTTCGCGGAGAGGCTAATCGATTAGTTGTCACCTGGGCATCAGCTTCACTCCTAGGATTCAATTTTTTTTCCCCGCCCGTTTTGCATATGCTATCGACCGGGAGCGGGTAAATGAGCAGAACGCGTGGAGACCAGAGGATGAATTGTTTACTTGCATAAAAATAACCTTTCAATAGTGGAAGATGCATGGCGCGGGCTTGCGCTGGCGTTCTGCTGCCCCAAGCAGATGGCATTCAGCTGCTATTGATCCGGTCCTGAAGGCTGGAGGACGGGCCTGTCCGCTCCCGCTCCGTCCCAAAGCCTTCCTAGAAACATCAGAGGCCGCTCTGTGTCCCAACAGTCGTCAGAGTGTTCAGCGGCAGCTCGTGATTTGACGAACGCTTGATAAAATGGCATCTTTACTGTTAACTAGGGCTGGGTGATGGAGGAAATCATAGTCAGAAAATCCCTTTTTGAAATGGAACAGTTTTTTGAACCTTTAAACACTTTTAAAAGCTTTGCATGTGTTGTGCTGATTCATCAGGCTTTTATGGCTCATAGAGTCTGATATTAGTGAGAATATGGAGGAAAAAAGAGCTTCATTTTATTCAGAGGCCCAAACTAACAATTTGCTGCAGATGCTGATATTTATATGGACAAAAAGTAAGATGAAATTGCAACCTGATCTCACAGCAATTCATACGTATTTTACGAGGTGGCTAATTCGTACGACCTCGTACGAATTTAGAAATTTTTTGCTAAATGGTAATTATTATTCGAGTGGCCAAAGTCGTATGAATTTGTAAGAATGACCTAACTCTAACCCCACCCCTAAACCTACCCGTCACTGGGGTTTAGATAATGAATTCGTACGAGTGAGGTCGTACAAATTCGTATGTTTTTTGCTAAATTGTACGTATTTTACAAGTTGCCAAATTCATATAAATTCATACGAATGACCTACACCTAAACCTTCCCGTCACTGGGGTTTAGACAAATCAAATGAATTTGTCCGAGTGAAATTGTTCAAATTCGTTTTGTTTTTTGCTAAATCGTATGTATTTTATGAGTTGCCAAAGTCATATGAATTTGTATAAATGACCTAACTCTAACCCCACCCCCTAAACCTACCCATCACTGGGGTTTAGACAAATCGTATGAATTCGTACGAGTGGGATAGTACAAATTCGTATGTTTTTTGCTAAATTGTACGTATTTTACGAGTTGCCAAATTAATATAAATTCATACGAATGACCTACACCTAAACCTTCCTGTCACTGGGGTTTAGACAAATCGTATGAATTCGTATGAGTGAGGTCATAAAAAATTAGTCGTGAGATAGTGTTGGAAATTCTGAAGCTTGTAATGTAAATCAATGAGATGTTTATAACAGTACAGCAGATTCTTACATAAAATATAAATACATAAAATATACATAAATTGGTGCTATCAATCGATTAATTAATAAAATAAACAAATTAATCAAATTTGTTTCTGTAATTAATCAAGATTTTTAGTATTTTTATATTTTATTAATTTCACAGTGACTCTCTAAATTAATGTAGAAACAACTTAAAGACATAATATTTTAAATATTTGTTTAATGGCATCTTTTTATGAATGAAGGCCAGTATCACTAATACTGCACTGATGTTTCTATGAAATAAAATCTTTACATTAATTATAGAAATTCAACATTACAGTATAACTACATATACAAAACATGAATAAAGTTGTCAAACACTTTACAGTCTTCACTGCATGAATTGAAATGAAATATGATATAAAGTGAAATATAGATTAATCCTTATTAAAGCTACAATTGTCTTTGTTTTCTTTGTTCTTTGATGAACATTAATAACAGACATCACAATAACTGGTTTATTAGGCTGCTGTCACTTTAAGAGCTGCCGCTGCCGAACTCACAACTCTTTAAGTTCATTTCAGATGTTATTTAACTAATTTAAGACTGCTCTTATGAGGATACTCCACAAAACGGCCATTTTGGCATAATTCTGTGCGTTATTGTTCATTCAAGCGCAAAAGAGAACTCGATACTGGCGCGCATCTTTCTGTGCACACGAGTCGTTTTATCATCTTTGTAGGATGATATTTAAATGCTTAGTTTTATGATCAAAGCTCTGTAGTTTTAAAACATATAATGCAATGCAATAACAATGATTGAGAGATGATCGTATTTGATACACATGATTTTTGGATGATGTCTGGATAATCAAGTAAACCTGCTTCAGTCCAGTTAAAATACTACTAACAACATCAAACTTATTCTTATGTTTGATAAAAATCAGTGCAGATTTCACAGCAGAAAGACACGAGCTGAAGGACTCCTAAAAGACAATCAGATTGTGTGCGACAGCAAAGTTTTGCAATTTAGAGGCCTTAGAAATTTGTGTTTGAAATATTATACAGTGTCTTTATAGGATTCAGTGCCATCATTTCAACTAAAGAGTGGTAAGTAGATTCCAAATATTTGATGGAAAATACACTCTAAAAAATGCTGGGTTAAAAACAACCCAAGTTGGGTTGAAAATGGACAAACCCAGCGATTGGGTTGTTTTGACCCAGCAGTTGGGTTAAATGTTTGCCCAACCTGCTGGGTAGTTTTATTTAACCCAACAATTGTTTACAAATTACTATATGTCTGGCTTAAAATGAACCCAAAATAGGTTGGAAATTAAAAATCAGACTCATAATTACTAGAGGCAACAATAATAATCAAAAAGATGAGCATTTATTAATAAGCAATTTAATAAATGTTTATTGTTTAAATATTATTCAAAAAAAGTATTAATAAATGTTTGTTTATTAAACATATTAATAAATGTTAATTTCCAACATATTTTGGGTTCATTTTAAGCAAGAAATACAGTAATTTTTAAACAATATTTGGGTTAAATAAAAACTACCCAGCAGGTTGGGCAAACATTTAACCCAGCCGCTGGGTTAAAACAACCCATTCGCTGGGTTTGTCCATTTTCAACCCAACTTGGGTTGTTTTTAACCCAGCATTTTTTAGAGTGTACAGTACAAAATCAAGTTAAACAACAAAGGCTTGTTTTTTACTAAATGAACACAAGGATGCCTGACTTTTAATCATTTTCACTGATATGCACCAATGTGATATTGCTGTTTAATACCATTTTTATACAAATATTATTACTTTAATTGTATTAACTGTGCTCCACAGAAGAGTGTGGAGTGACATGATGAAGGTGAGTGAATGATTTTATGGAAATTACGGCGAATGCTTCGGCTATTAACCCGAACGAAAACCTCCGACAAACACGAACGAGCGGCCGAGTGACTGACTGGAAATCATCATACAGTTATCCGGCGATAATGAGCCGCTGATGCCGCGATCAGGTTAGCCGTGCCACGGCATCCATTGTTTCAGGGGTGACTGCTCCTGTGAAGCTGCGAACCGGCTCCACCGTCTCTGCGTCACCGCGCTCCCCGAGCCCCGGCCTTCAGCGCTAATTAGTTTCAGAGGGAGCCGAGAACGAGCCCTTCCCACACATCCGAGAGAGGAGAGCTCACATTATCCAGACAAATACAGAGAGGCCGGCTGTAAAACTGCCATATCGAGGGCTTCTCGAGAGCATCAGATCTTCAGACACGGCAATCTGTTTTCATTTGCCCCCAGACCGAACTTCTGCACGTTTGTCGCTCTCGGACCACCGGCAGCATGATTAGTGCTGCTGGGAATATGCAGTGGCTTATTCAAACAGCTGTTAGCGGGCGATTCTCCGTCCCGCCTCAAACCGGCTGATTTATTAAGCAACACTTTCTTTTCTGGCTTGTGAGGCCGTGATGAATGTGGCGCTATGCATAAATTTACCACAACGGCTCCGGCGTGAACACTTTATCTTAATGATTAAACATTGCCCTGATCAGCGGCCTAACTGCGTTCATCTATCCTGCGCGACTAAACTCTGTCAACAGCGTTTCAGGGCGTTTAAGGGCTTTTTGTCAACTGGAAGCATCTTTCAAGCACGCAGCGCTCGCTCTCTTTTCCTTTGTCTTTTGCTTGGGAAAATTCGAGGGCGTTTGATCTGAAGCGGCTTGAGTTCATTTATAAATAGTTCCTCTGGGCACCGGCGCGGTCGAGGCTGTTTTGGCAGCGTTCGTAATCTCAGAAGGGCCGCGGCGTTCTCGCTCTCCGCTTACCGCGGTAATTGGCTGATGAGGAGCTCGGGCCCTAAAAAGAATGTCAGTGTTCGATTTCCCCGGGATCCTGAGTGAGGATATGTCACCATTTACTCCTCTTTCGGGTGACACCGGCTCTTGGCAGAAACTCTGGGGAAATCATTACGCTGTTTATACCTCTCCCCTGTCGCAGCGCGCTTCCCTTTGATATTTTCACAATGTTTTTCCACTGAGTGATGGTACCTCGCCGGGGTCGGAGAGAACAAGTCCCTTTTGTAAATTTGTGACCATATTTTAACGGGCAAAAGAGAAAAAGGCAGACAATTGGTGACGCGTAGCGGGAAGCCGCTGAGAGGGCTTGAAGGGACGATCAATGCTGTCCAGCAGGTGTCTTCTCCGAGTAAAGAGACGGCGATATTGATTTCTGGGGCCGCGGACACATTTTTAGAGCCGATTGCTTCGGCTGTGCTGAATTTGGGCTTTTTATTCCATGACTTGTTCACCGTGAATAATGTTTGAAGTCACAATTTGAAGGTTCATAGATTTTTGCACTGCAAACGAATCTTGATTGTAATTTGAATGACCCAACTGATGCTTTTATATACTGTTCAACACTATATAATTCAGTGGCTGCACACATTTTGTGTGTTTTCTGCTCACCAAGTCTGCCTTTAGTTGATCAAAAATATTGAAAAAATTTGAAATATTATTCCAATTTAAATCAGCTGTTTTCTATGTGAATATATAGTAATGTGTAATTTATATCCAGTGATCAAAGCTGAATTTTCAGCATCATTACTCCAGTCTTCAGTGTCAGAAATCATTCTAATATGATGATTTGATGCTCAAGAAACATTTATTATTATTATCAGTGTTGAAAACAGTGATTGACTACTATTCAGAAGTTTGGGGTTAAAGAAATTAATAGTTTTATTCAGAATAGATTGAACAGGCATTTTTGGGTATAGGTTTTTAAAAGTGTAAAAAAACATAATGGAGATATAATTAATTTTGACGTTTTATTAAGTGTTAACAATGAGATTATGTGGTTTTTATAATCAATAAACTCTGCTTTTGTCATTTTTTACAAGATGGACGAAAAAAAGTCATTCGGTTTAACCAAAATTTTGGTTATACCGAATGACGATATTTTCAAGCTGATATCTAGCAAAAGGACAATCAAACATTTGATATTTAGTACAAGTTTTTAAAATATTACAACATTTTCCATGTTTTATAGCGGTTGCACCGAATGACCTGATGTTTCGGGACATGCGTATGATCAAGTGAAAACATGAATTTATCAAATAGATAAAAGAGTTAGTTACTTTGCTTCATGACCATGTGATGTCACATCCTGTCACATGATACTGACTTGATCCAAAATGGTCGCTTTATATCGGTTACTCCGAATGACATCAATGAAGTAAATTTTTCCGGACATTCTTTCTCATAACAAAGCAACGACTTCTACACATAATTTTAATATCATTTTGCACTATATTGATATATGATGTTATAAAATCAAGCCAGAATAAAAAATATATACATTTATTACATTTTAAGATTAGAATAATCACAAATAAACGGTTGGACGGTTAAACCGAATGACCTTTTGACACTTCAAAATCTTTAAAATACCTTTATATGTAGAAAAATATAATTAAAACCTTTTGGATTCAATAAAAGAGATCTAGTTGTACTACCTTACATACTTTAGATGTCATATCTTTGTTTTTTATTATTATTATTAAGGCCTTTGGACAAAAAAAATGACCATTTTAAATAAATGCTGTTCTTTCTGTTCATCAAAGAATCCTGAAAAATAAAATGAATCACGTTTCCACAACATTGATAATAATCATAAATGTTTCTTGAGCATCAAATCATCATATTAGAATGATTTCTGAAGGATCATGTGACACTGAAGACTGGAGTAATGATGCTGAAAATTCAGCTTTGATCACTGAATATAAATTATATTTTACTGTATATTCACATAGAAAACAGCTGATTTACATTACAAAAATATTTCACTTTTTTACTGCATTTTTGATTAAAAAAAAATTGTAATCATTCCAAACGTTTAAACCAGTAGTGTGCGTAAAACTGCTGAAATTAAACATTTCATCAAAAGTATCTGTGAGTGCATCAGTAAGTGTGAAATGAACTGAAGCAGAAGTCTGGCGAGGTGTCAGATTCGTCAGCATGATGATTCCGGCTCTAATTGTAAAGACCTGCAGGACTGGGAGCTTCTGGGTAATAATTGTCAGAGTTACACAGGGTTAGACGTGTCATTACAGGGACGTCAATACGGCAGAAACTGAGAGGAGATCTGTAAATGATTCGCTTGTCAGCGGAGATGGCCAGAGACTTTACTGCGCTCAAACGCCCTCCGAATCAATATGCAACGCTGACATTATTATATAAAAGCAGACTACGCTTTATGGATTATGTTTAAACGTTAGAGGAGGACATAAACCGCCTACAATTACTTGTTTCAGTAAATGTGAAGTCAACAGTGATGATCTAATAGAAACAGGATTAAATTCCTGAAGATATTATGAAAAATGAATCAAAATGAAGTGAGTTTGTGCTTAAAACAAGAACAAATATCTGCTAATGGAGTCTTGTTTTCCCTTTAAATTGTTTATTTTACTCCATTGGCAGATATTTGTTCCATTTTTCAGTCTTAATATCTTCTCCAGTAAATTTTGATTTAAGAATGTTTAGATATTTGTGCTGGAAAACAAGACAGAAACACTGAGGAAGAACATCATTGTTTGCCGGCTCTATCAGGCGCAGTTTCAGATGGTTTCTGCCAGGCTGATTTGTCTGCTCTTGACCTTTCCAGCGAACTGTCCCATCATGCAGCAGGAGCGCTCCTCAGGGACTCCAGCTCTGCTGATAATGAAGCCTGTCATCTCCGCTCACCTCCACGCCGGACACACTTCCAGCTCCGGACGGCTCCTCCATCGATTCGCTGCTATTTTCCAAAGCGGCTCTGTGCGTCTCGCTGAAATTCCCTCCCAGAGCTCTTCAGAGCTGCACTTGTTGGCTGGAGATGTTGTAACAGGTCACAGCGGAGACGTCAGCGCCGTCACGTCTGCAGATCTTTGTGCTGCTTTAACCTCACGCTTCTGAGTAAACATCGGCAAACTACGGCTGAAGTCAAACTACAGGTTTTATTTTACTATGCAAAATGCACAGAAAAAAAGCAAACATTGCATGTGTTCATAATTTCTGACCAAACATTCGTCATGTTTCACTGCACTATTATCACAAATTAAAGGATTGGTTCACTTTCAAATACACTTTTCCTGATAATTTACTCTCCTCCATGTCATCCAAGATGTCCATGTCTTTCTTTCTTCAGTTGAAAAGAAATTAAAGTTTTTGATGGAAACATTCCAGGATTTTTCTCCTTATAGTGGACTTCAATGGGCACCAAACAGATGAAGGTCAAAATTAGTTTCACTGCAGCTTTAAATTGTTCAACACGATCCCAGATGAGAAATAAGGGTCTTATCTAGTGAAACCATCACTCATTTTCTGAAAAAAAATGAAAATTATATACGTTTTAACCATAAATGCTCATCTTGAACTAGCTCTCGGCAGTGTAGACACTGCTAAGCGTAATACTGCCCTCCACAGGTCAAAGTTTGAACTAATTGTTCTATACTATTGAACTAACATATAAAAATTAGTTCAAACTTTGACCTGTGGAGGGCAGTATTACACTAAGCAGTGTCTACACTGCCGAGAGCTAGTTCAAGATGAGCATTTATGGTTAAAACGTATATAATTTTCATTTTTTTTCAGAAAATGAGCGATGGTTTCACTAGATAAGACCCTTATTTCTCATCTGGGATCATGTTGAACAATTTAAAGCTGCAGTGAAACTAATTTTGACCTTCAACCGTTTGGTGCCCATTGAAGTCCACTATAAGGAGAAAAATCCTGGAATGTTTCCATCAAAAACTTTAATTTCTTTTCGACTGAAGAAAGAAAGACATGGACATCTTGGATGACATGGGAGTGAGTAAGTTATCAGGAAAAGTTTATTACTAAAACTAATCCTTTTCAGATGTTATGAAACATTTTTTTCTTGATTATGCGAACATTTCCATTTTATTATTCTTCAAACATTATGGGAACGTTACTTTTGAAAGTTCTGAAACAAGTAGTAACATTTAAAAAACGTTAGACGAAGATTTTTGCTAACGTTTTGAGAACATTATTAAAGACCAGATGTTTTATTATTAACGTTTGTTCATAACTTTGAGAGAACCTCGAGAAAACGTTCCCTGTTCGCTGGGATGAAGGATCCTGTTTACATGAATTTACAGAATCCCGTTCCAGTCCTGATCTCCTGCCGTCGGGTTTGACGTTTGTGATCATCACAACATGGAAACACAAGGTGAGATGAACAGTCAGATCAGGTTTTTGCACAGAAATAAAGGATAATAATCACATTCAGGAGAAAAGTATTTTATTTTGAGACCGCAGCAATCATAAAGTCAACATGAAATGGAGGTAAAATGTTTTCATGTTTACTTTAGGAACTGAATACAAAACATTTGTGTTTAGCAAATTATGATAGAACTAATATGGTTTATTGTTCAGACAGTATATACTAAATTAATTGTTGATACCCATTGTGTGTGTGTGTGTGAATATATATATATATATATACACAATTCAAAAGTCTCTTCTGCTCAGCAAGGCTGCATTTATTTGATCAAAAATACAGTAAAAAATGTGAAATATTTTTGTAATGTAAATCAGCTGTTTTCTATGTGAATATATTGTAAAATATAATTTATATCCTGTGATCAAAGCTGAATTTTCAGCATCATTACTCCAGTCTTCAGTGTCACATGATCCTTCAGAAATCATTCTAATATGATGATCTTATGCTCAAGAAACATTTATGATTATTATGAGTGTTGAAAACAGTTCATATTTTTATGGAAACTGATGCATTTTATTTTTCATGATTATTTGATGAATAGAAAATTCAAAAGAGCAGCATTTATTTGAAATAGAATCTTTTGTAACATTATAAATGTCACTTTTGATCAATTTAATGCGTCCTTGATGAATAAAAGTATTAATTTATTTAAAAAAATTCGTACTGACCTCTAAAATTTAAACGGTAGTGTGTGTGTGTGTATATATATATATAAAATATACACACACACACATATATTGATAAAAACATACATACCTTTAATTTCTAAATAAAAATGCAAATCAGACTACAAGGTCAAAATGAACCAAATTTACATACATTTAAATACAGCTTATTCTAACAGATCTAAATGTCATTAGAAACAAACTTCAAAGCGATAATTCAAAAGGTCAAGATTTCGAACAGAATTCAAGTCTCTTATGGCACTCGCAGATGATAATAAACACTGTGTCTTTCTAACAGGTCGATTTCTGCAGTTAAACTACAACAGATCATAAAGTGCTGCGCAGTGAGGAGAGAGTTGGCGTTACACATTAGATCACGTCACATATGGACTGATATGATACAAAAAGTGCCTGCATAGTGGTTAGAGAATAATCTAATGACGATACGATGGAGAAAAAGTACAGTCTCAGCAGAACACAAATATGAAGATACTGACATGAAGCATAAATCAGACGTACAGTATCTGAGTCTGAGATCAGCGATTCACCATCCCTCCACCTCCACCACCAGAGGCTCTTTCACCTTGATCTTCCCGCTGTTCACGATCACACACTCGGTGTACGGCAGGTTCCGATCGTTCGTGTCCTGGAGTTCAATGGTGTGAACCACAGCCTGAGACACACACACACACACACACACACCGCTGATGAGTGATGTCATCCGCTCGCAGCGCTGCTATTGGTTTACTACCGTAGTGACATCACTCAGTCCGTCTTTGTCTGGAAACAGATGTTATGTGAAACATCCCAAAAAACATCTTATACATTATATAGTTTTTTCCATTTTAATGTTTTCTGATTTTAATGGTTGAATTAAATATTAGTAATCAAAAAGCTTAATTAATAGAAATCATTGGAAAATTGTTGTTTATTTATTTTTTTTTACAAATTCTGTGTTTTTTCTTTTTAATTCTTCTGGATTCTATTTTGATGGTTTCATTAAATTGTAATAATTAAAAAAGCATGTCTAATCAAATGAATTCTTAAAACTTTAACAACTTAATAATTTATTGATTTTTTAATTTTTTTACAATAATATGACATTTTTTATTTTTTCAGAAATTCTGTTTTATTTTATTTTTTCCAAATTCTTTTTATTTTTTTTTTTAATTCTTCTGGATTCCATTTTAATGGTCCATTAATTTAATTAAATTGTAATAATTAAAAATAATATCTAATAAATTTAATTCCCAAAATGTAATAATTTATTTATTTATTGAACAATAATATGACCTTGTGAAATTATTTTTTCAGAAATTCTGTTTAAAAATTTTTTGATTTAAAACAAAAAATAAAACATGCAATAAAAATGATGATTGTGATTATTAGTGTCAGGGTTGTGATTATTCCTTTAAAATGAAAGTTTTCATAATTGTATTATTATTATTTAAGAATTGCATTCTACTGTACAATAGTAATATTTTTCTGTCACAATTTCTTCAAGTTAAACCGAACTTTATATTTTGGCGGGTTGCAGTGAAGACCTTTGAGTTTGTGAAGGTTGAAAATAATTGTTTTTCCGCATAAAAAACTTTAACATTTTAAGTGAACCTCAAGGAACATATTAAAATAATAAAAAAGATCCATGTCAGAACCCTTTAATAGTCTTTTTAGGCTTTCAAATTCACAGACACTAGTCCATATCTCCATATGATTAAATGTGCAGCAATACTTTTGGTTTATTCACCCAGAATTCCATTTTCATGACTGGATTCTGTGTTTCTGTTTTTAAATGTGTTTGTGTTTTGCACGAATCATACCATCCCCTCCAAGACTTTGCCGAAGACCACGTGTTTGCCGTCCAGCCACGGCGCTCTGGCTAAAGTGATGAAGAACTGAGAGCCGTTGGTGTCGGGCCCGGCGTTCGCCATACTGACCCAACCTGCGCCCAGATGTCTGAGCTTGAAGTTCTCGTCCGCAAATGTGTTTCCATAGATGCTTTTACCTGAAACACAGAACTGAGGATAAGAGTCTCTGCCGTCGTTATTCATTACAGATAATCAGTGTTTTGTGTGAGGAATTATATTATTGAATGTGCATCACATAAAGTGAATGTTTATTTAAAGGTACGAATTTTCACGTATTTCTTTTTTATTGCCAATGTGTGAACAGCTTGTAACGAAACTGCTGCAGTTCACTTAACAGCCACCGGTGTCGCTACTAACAAGGGTTTCTGAATTCTACATACAGCCCCTTTAAATTTGAACCTGTTTCTGACACAAAACTATCACATGACTCGAGTCACATGGTGCTCTGAACTAGCTATGTTTACATGCACCCAAATAATATGTTTATAATAAGATTGATGACTCAGACTGAAAATCCTTCATGTAAACTCCTCAACTGATCCGACTGAGCTCGACTGGATGTGAAGACCTGAAATGATCCGATCAACAGAAAAATGAAGTATGTAAACACTTAAATAGGACTATTTTCTTAATCATAAATAATCTCAGACTTTATAACTCACAATTCTGACTTTATATCACACAATTCTGACTTTATATCTCGCAATTCTGACTTTATATCTCGCAAATCTGACTTTATTTCACACAATTCTGACTTTATAACTCGCAATTCTGACTTTATAACTCAACTCTGACTTTATATCTCGCAATTCTGACTTTATAACTCAATTCTGACTTTATATCTCGCAATTCTGACTTTATAACTCAATTCTGACTTTATATCTCGCAATTCCGACTTTATATCTCGCAATTCTGACTTTATATCTCGCAATTCTGACTTTATATCTCGCAATTCTGACTTTTCTGAAGTGAGCATTTCTTCATAACTTTGAGAGAACATTTTGAGAACGTTCCCTGTTATCCTGGAAGCTCTTCTGATATATACGTCAGCTTTTTTTTTTTTTAAATAAAGTCATCAAGGCTTAAACTACAATTAAACATGACATCATTGCGTGTTTCTCCGGTATTGCACATGCGCTGAAGTTTTGTGTTCACATAAACAACTTTCAGAATCTGAAATTGGACCAGATTCATTCCAAATGATCCATCCCTCAACCATTTTACTTGCACATTTTAATCAGAGTGACATGAACATTCTCCTAAACATCTATTTGTGTTTCAGAGAAGAAAGAACGTCATATGGCTATGGACTCACATGAGGGTGAGTAAATCAGCAGATTTTCATTCCTAAAGCTCAACGCACATCCTAGAGATGAAGAAAGTGTTATTCTCACCGCCTGTTCCGTCTCCAGCTGTAAAATCGCCTCCCTGGATCATGAAATCCTTGATAACACGATGGAACTTGCTGCCTTTGTACCCGTAACCCTTCTGAAGAGAGCATCAGCGTTAGCCTGTCGTCAGTCAGTGGATCTAAAGGATTTTCACAGATGTGTGTATGATGTGAGATCTACCTCTCCTGTGGCAAGAGCCACAAAGTTCTGCACGGTCAGAGGAGCGACTTCTCCGAACAGACCGATCACGATCCTGCCAACCTCGTGTCCTCCGACAGTGATGTCAAAAAACACCTGCAGCATGAAGAGCACAACACACCTGACAGTTTAGCACTGTGTGTATATGTGGTTTATATACATCAACATATGGTGTGTGTGTGTGTGTGTGTGCATAGAAAAAAGCAGAATATATATTTTTTTAACTTTAAAAAAGTATTCGATATGGTGAATTCAAGGTGATTGGGGCAGTTTTTGCCATTGAGATTACTTGGAAAAAGTCACCCTGAATTCACTCTGTATAAATGTTAATAATGTGAGATGGAATGAAGAGACGCATTTACAAACACGCATGCGCACAATACAACGATCTGTCAACGCGTAAAAGACTAAAACAGAGATGCACCGCAGGTTTAATTCATGATTGTGTGGATGGATGATTGTTTTGAGCTTCTCGCTGTGATGCTGCAGGACGCGTCGCGTCGCGCTTCGGTTGGCAGAAAATGCTGCAGCAGGACGCGCGTCTCACCTTGTCCGTCACTTGCGGTCCCCTCCGCGTTTTAAAATCAATAGCGCTGCCTAAAAACGGCAAATAAAGGAGAGTAAACGCGTGCCAGAGCTGAGGCATCTCTGAATATGGATGTGAGCGAGTATTTGACTGAAGAGAATCAGCGGGTTCAGCGGCGCGCGCGTCTTCCTGTATGACGCTCCTCCTCCAGGGCGCGCGTGCGCGCGTCACGGCGCACAATGTCAGGAATTTACTAAAAAAAACTGCGACGTGCCACACACACATAATCTAAAATACAAGAACACACCCTTTCATAAAGGATGCATACTAATGTACAGAAGGGGAGAAATATAAAAAGACTAATTCTTTATACTTTAAGATGAAAAATTGCAGTTAAATGTGATTTGGGACAATTAGCTGTTCCAAGACAGACTTTCCAAGTTTCTGGTGGATTTGGTTGGATTTCTAAAAACGTTTGAAATAAATAATAATAATTCTGCCATTTAAAAAACATCAGAAACTGAATTAATACACACTTAAAAATAAAGGTTCTTCATTGGCTTCTGTGGCGAAGAACCTTTAACATCTTTGTAGTGGAAAAAGTTTAAATAAAATAAAAAAATAAAGAGTTTTTTGGCAGTAATGCCATTTTTGGAACCCTTAAAGAACTATTTTCTTTGTGTTTTAAGGTGTCATTGTTACAGTGTAATTACACATTTAAGTACAGAGTGATAATAATTAACTACATGTGCTTACTATAGGGATAGGTTTAGGATGAGGGTTTGGTTTAGGGTTAATTGCATGTAATTATGCATAATTTATAGTTATTACTACAGTAACTACATGTAACGTGTAAGAATGACACTGTAAAATAAAGTGTAAACGAACCGTTTTCCACTTTTATGCAATGGAAGGATTCCATGGATGTTAAAGCTTCATAGATGCCAATAAAAAACCTTCATTTTTAAAGCATTAGTTCACTTCAGGATTAAAATGTCCTGATAATTTACTCACCTCCATGCCATTCAAGATGTTCTTCAGTCAGAAAGAAATCGAAAAACATTCCAGGATTTTTCTCCATATAGTGGACTTCACTGGGGTTCAACGGGTTGAAGGTCCAAATGTCAGTTTCAGCTTCAAAGAGCTCTACATGATCCCAGACGAGGAATAAGAGTCTAATCTAGAGAAACCATCAGACATTTTCTAAAAAAAAATAAAAATTATATACTTTTTAACCACAAATGCTCGTCTTGCACTGCTCTGTGATGCGCCACGCATGACGTAATCATGTTGGAAAGACGTAGGCGGAAGTGTTTACAAAGCGAACGTGCGAAGACTAAGTCAAACGCTTTAATGTAAAACAATGATGTCGGATAATTCTGAAGTAATGAGATGGAGTTTTTCGCCCTACCGCGGTACTTCGCGTGACCTTTCCAACATGATTACGTCATGCGTGGAGCATCACAGAGCAGTGCAAGACGAGCATTTGTGGTTAAAAAGTATATAATGTTTATTTTTTTTATAAAATGTCCGATGGTTTCTCTAGATTAGACTCTTATTCCTCGTCTGGGATCATGTAGAGCTCTTTGAAGCTGCACTGAAACTGACATTTGGACCTTCAACCCGTTGAACCCCAGTGAAGTCCACTATATGGAGAAAAATCCTGGAATGTTAAAATTTTAATTCTGAAGTGAACTAATCCTTTAAGAGTGCATATTATTAAACGTTCTTCATTCTAAGAAGAAAAATGGTTCTTTTAAGAACTGTTCACTAAAATCTTCTTTTATGTTAAAAGCCTTTATTTACGCAGGACCTAAAAATCATATATTTTATTTGCTTTCTTTTATATTTGGTCGAATCTGGTTTATTCTCAAGCACACAATCTAGGGGCCGCGGGGCCCTTAATCAGGTCAGGTGCCGCTTCATTAAACCGCTGGCCGCTGCCATGTAAAGCACCAGAGCTCATCTCAGAGACTGTGCCCCTGGAGGACTCGCCGTAATGGTTTCAGTGCTGACGGCTGCTCTAATCATTGCCTCCAACCTCAATTTTTACTGGGAAACCCTTTGAAATTGGCTCGAATGTGCCGTATATTTACTTCCTGCAGGTCTGAGATCAGTGCATACAGACAGAAATGAGGAGGAAGATACTTCAAAACAGAGACCAGATTGACAAAGAGCTAGTAAATGGTTAAAAGCAACATGCATTATGGTTTCAGACAAATAATTCTCCATGTTTCATCATGTATGAAGATGATGTTTGGTTGCTCATACAGTTCACACATAAGCTTTCACACAGCTTCAGTTCTGTCGGGTCGTGTTACAGGTATTATGAAGACACGAGCAGCAGCGACTCAAAGCGCTTCAAGCTTCAGTCACTGAACTGAATTGAGGAAGACAGCAGGAGAAAGAGCAGCATCTCTCACTGATGGCATCTTCAGATCTGCTTCACACTGACGTCTTCACTGACGGCTCAGAAATGGGCTCTTGTGGTGTAGTGGTTAACAATCTGGGTCGAACCCCACTCGGTATTGAGTTACAGCAGGCTTTATCAATTAAAGCATCAGCAGAATTATCTACCGATATCTCTTCATCATTGAGATGTTTTGCTTTAATCATACTAAAGTGACAAACTTGTGTTTGTTGTTTGCAAGTGCAGCTTTTATATAAAATGGCAATAATAGTAATAATGCAAATGAGGTGTTCAGAGTTTTAAGTGTGACTGGATGATGTTGACAGGCTCTAGTGCGCCCCCTCTGTCCCGTCTGACAGAATGACAGCGACCATTTAAATATTCAATGTAGATCATTATAGTCAATGCAAATGAGCCGTACATGTGCATAATGAGTTGAATATATATAACTTAATATTGATCAATAGCTTACTGAATGTAGTGCAGATTAAACACAGTGGGGGTTAAAAATAAACCAGTTTGGGTTGTTTTCAACCCATGGGCTGAGAACATAAAGGACAGAACACATGTTGGGTTAATTTTATTACCCAGCAAATTGAGTTGTTTATTTAACCCAGTATAATGGATTGATTCATTTTTACTATAACACTAGCTTCTTTTTGTTTTTACTTCATACATGAATTAATGTTTACAGATGAACTTAAATCCTCTAAACCTTTTTAAATACTCCACACAACCACTGGTTTGCATGATAATTCCTTTATTTTCGATCATATTTTATAGTATAGCATATTTTATATTGTTTTTTAATACATATTGCCTACATTTAAGATCATTTAACAAATGTTAGAAGTAGAAATGAAACATTTAGAAGTAATCCAATGGATCAGTCTCTGTTGTCGTGTTTCCACCGTAACGGCGCTGGATCTCGTGCCGGAGATGACTCGCGTTCGTCGGGGGAACTGATAACTTCAGACCGCCGCCTGCGTTTCACTCGTAGCCGAAAAATGCTGTGACTGACTCCATAACCTGACCATAAATAATCAGTGTACAGTTCTGAGAACATATTTTAACATTCTAAGTATTTGTATTCTGTATCTTTTTTTGAATAAAATCCTAAAAATTTTATCCAAGGCATCAGGCGTTTCCCTCAAAAGACCGACACGACTCTCGTTTAGGTGACTCACATCACACCCCTGTATGTTGCTTTGCAGAAAATTAAACGATATACAGAACAATAATGAATTTTTAGATAAAATAAAACGTACACAAACCATTTTACCAAAGACATGCACCAGTTTGACGGAGCTGCACTGCTCTCTCCTGAAGAGGGCGCAAAAAGCCCGCGATAAATAACTCAACCCCTGGGTTATTACGTCTGACCCAGGATCTGGGTAACACAAAAACGACCCAAACGCTGGGTTGTTTCGTCTGACCCGGGATCTGGGTAACGCAAAAACTACCCAAACGCTGGGTTGTTTCGTCTGACCCGGGATCTGGGTAACGCAAAAACTACCCAAACGCTGGGTTGTTTCGTCTGACCCGGGATCTGGGTAACGCAAAAACTACCCAAACGCTGGGTTGTTTCGTCTGACCCGGGATCTGGGTAACGCAAAAACTACCCAAACGCTGGGTTGTTTCGTCTGACCCGGGATCTGGGTAACGCAAAAACTACCCAAACGCTGGGTTGTTTCGTCTGACCCGGGATCTGGGTAACGCAAAAACTACCCAAACGCTGGGTTGTTTCGTCTGACCCGGGATCTGGGTAACGCAAAAACTACCCAAACGCTGGGTTGTTTCGTCTGACCCGGGATCTGGGTAACGCAAAAACTACCCAAACGCTGGGTTGTTTCGTCTGACCCGGGATCTGGGTAACGCAAAAACTACCCAAACGCTGGGTTGTTTCGTCTGACCCGGGATCTGGGTAACGCAAAAACTACCCAAACGCTGGGTTGTTTCGTCTGACCCGGGATCTGGGTAACGCAAAAACTACCCAAACGCTGGGTTGTTTCGTCTGACCCGGGATCTGGGTAACGCAAAAACTACCCAAACGCTGGGTTGTTTCGTCTGACCCGGGATCTGGGTAACGCAAAAACTACCCAAACGCTGGGTTGTTTCGTCTGACCCGGGATCTGGGTAACGCAAAAACTACCCAAACGCTGGGTTGTTTCGTCTGACCCGGGATCTGGGTAACGCAAAAACTACCCAAACGCTGGGTTGTTTCGTCTGACCCGGGATCTGGGTAACGCAAAAACTACCCAAACGCTGGGTTGTTTCGTCTGACCCGGGATCTGGGTAACGCAAAAACTACCCAAACGCTGGGTTGTTTCGTCTGACCCGGGATCTGGGTAACGCAAAAACTACCCAAACGCTGGGTTGTTTCGTCTGACCCGGGATCTGGGTAACGCAAAAACTACCCAAACGCTGGGTTGTTTCGTCTGACCCGGGATCTGGGTAACGCAAAAACTACCCAAACGCTGGGTTGTTTCGTCTGACCCGGGATCTGGGTAACGCAAAAACTACCCAAACGCTGGGTTGTTTCGTCTGACCCGGGATCTGGGTAACGCAAAAACTACCCAAACGCTGGGTTGTTTCGTCTGACCCGGGATCTGGGTAACGCAAAAACTACCCAAACGCTGGGTTGTTTCGTCTGACCCGGGATCTGGGTAATGCAAAAACTACCCAAACGCTGGGTTGTTACGTCTGACCCAGGAGCTGGGTAACACAAAAAATACCCAAACACTGGGTCGTTACGTCTGACCCAGGATCTGTTTAACGCAAAATCTACCCAAACGCTGGGTCGTTACGTCTGACCCAGGATCTGTGTAACGCAAAAACTACCCAAACGCTGGGTCGTTACGTCTGACCCAGAATCTGTGTAACGCAAAAACTACCCAAACGCTGGGTCGTTACGTCTGACCCAGGATCTGTGTAACGCAAAAACTACCCAAACGCTGGGTTGTTACGTCTGACCCAGGAGCTGGGTAACACAAAAACTACCCAAACGCTGGGTTATTACGTCTGACCCAGGATCTGTGTGACACAAAAACTGCCCAAACACTGGAAAAATGACCCAAAAGGCTGAACTCAAGACTTGTGTAGAAAAAATAACCCAAGATATTTTAGAGTGAAGCAAACAAACACTATAAATGGTTTCTTGTGTCCTAAACCACACCGATACACACTAGTCTGAAAGAGTTCACTTAGAATACCTCTATCAAGTGACACAAAAAGAGTTTTGTTAATGGATAAATAGCAAAAGCGCTTTTACATCATTAATAGATTGATGTAAAACACACTCGCGGCACTTCTATAAATCTCTTATTTGCAGTGCGGGTTATTAGCAGGCAATTTATTATAAATATGAATTGCAACAACAGGACGACGAGCATCAACTCCCATCTGAATATACGTCTATATTAATGAATTATATACTCAGCAACCCGTGACCTTAAAACTATAATAAGAGGCGCTGGTGGCTGAATTCTTTATCGGACTCCTGTCAAACGGGTCCGTTCATTTGTCTTTCAGCCATCAGCGGAATTAATTAACAAGAAATGCAAAGGGTCTAAGTGAATGTCAAACAGCAGTCTATGTTAATGAAAGACACACCTAAACACTTTTCTTCACGCTCTGAAAATATACAAATGAAGCCCAAGCTTTAATAATCCGCTTTTTTGGCACGGAAAATGATATATTTGGGCAGTTAATGTATTGATCCCCGCGGCCCCTCGAGTGCACTTTATTTCACTGCTCATTTATCAATGAATAAAAACACCAATACGCTGTCATAATAGCAATGTTATTTGGAAGTATGACAACTATAAATTGTTTTGAGGTTAGATTTGACATTTATTATTACTTAAATAATAATAATAATTCAATTAATTAGCCTATTAATGTTAATGATAGGTAATTGCGCCAAGTTTTTGGAACTCTATCCTTGCGAAAATTCTAATGAACATTAAATCTGTGTGTTGTTATTGCTCACATTCTTAAGGGGTGAAATGCATTTGTAGACAAGAATTCATTTTCAGACGATTATGTTTGTGTTTTGCTTCGTTATCAATCTACAGAGACCTCTGGATGACGAATGGGCCTGTCAGAGTATTGCCAGTCAAAACATTTACCCCTCCTCTGCTGTAAAATGCCCTACATTCAGATATAGAGCGGCTTTCCAAACAGCTGTAACTTTCTCAAGCGTCTGGAAGGCTGGGAAGCTGCGAATAGTTGCACAGTCTTATCTTAGTGCGGTCATTTCGAGCGAGAAACGGCGTGAATATCCAAGGAAATAATGCGTGATTGATCACGCGAAAACTAAAATATAAAATTCGGACATTTATGATTCTGTATCTCTTTAATGGCGTAGATTGGCGCGAACATCCAGTAAGATTTTTAAAATGAAGACCGTTTTTAACGGAATGTGATGACGCGTTTAACGGTCATCAGCATCGTAAATCTTGCAAAGTTTTTTATATTTTCTTTTTTTTTTAAATGTATGTACATTTATAATACTATACTTAGTATTATATTAACCTTTCATCAAATTACAAAAATTAAAAACGAGTTAACAGTGCTGTGAATGGTGGTAAAGTTGACACTTCTGACTGCCGTTATCAACCTGCTATTTTTCCCTCTTTTGAAAGTTGTGAAAACGCTGTTGTTGAGTTTTTCCTTTTGCTTTTTGAGAAAATGTGGACACCAAAAATATATTTAATGTATTCTCTCATTCACCGCCATAGAATTTTACCCAACTATGACGACTTCCGTTTCGAGAAAACGAAAAGGGTCACAAGAAAAAAATAGTTCTTTTAGTTTGGAAACCTCTGCGAAAACTCCCTTTTGGACGCTTTATTTTTAAGAGTGTAAACTTTCTTATATAAAATTCTGACATTTATGATTCTATATCTCTCTTACAGTTCTTTAATGGCGTAGATTGGCGCGAACATCCAGTAAGATTTTTAAAATGGAGGCCGTTTGAATGTGATGACGCGTTTTAACGGTCATCAGCATCGTAAATCTTGCAAAGTTTTTTATATTTTCATTTTTTTTAAATGTATGTACATTTATAATACTATACTTAGTATTATATTAACCTTTCATCAAATTGCAATAAATAAATAAATAAAAACTAGTTAACAGTGCTGTGAGGGTGTTTCTAATAACGGCTGTGTGAATGGCGGTAAAGTTGACATCGTTCTCTCTTCTGACTGCCGTTATCAATCTCTCTATTTTTCCCTCTTTTGAAAGATGTGAAAACACTGTTGTTGAGTTTTTCTTTTGCTTTTTGAGAAAACGGGGACACAAAAAAACATATATTTAATGCATTATCTCATTCACCGCCATAGAATTTTACCCAACTATGACGACTTCCGTTTCGAGAAACCGAAAAGGGTCACAAGAAAATCGTAGATTGGCGCGAACATCCACTGAGTGAATAAGATTTTTAAAAAGGAGGCCGTTTTTAACGGAATGTGATGACGCGTTTTAACGGTCATCAACATCGTAAATCTTGCAAAAAAAAAAAATTATATTTTCAATTTTTTTTAAAATGTATGTACATTTATAACACTATACCTATTAACTTTTAATAAATAAATAAATAAAAACTAGTTAACAGTGCTGTGAGGGTGTTTAAGGGCTGCGTGAATGGCGGTAAAGTTGACATCTTTCTTTCTTCTGACTGCCGTTATCAATCTCTCTTTTTCCCTCTTTTTGAAAGTTTTTGATGAGTTTCTCTTTTTCTTTTTGAGAAAATGTGGACACAAAAAATATATTTAATGTATTCTCTCATTCACCGCCATAGAATTTTACCCAACTATGACGACTTCAGTTTCGAGAAACCGAAAAGGGTCACAAGAAAAATGTGTTCTTTTAGTTTGGAAAACTCCCTTTTGGAAGCTTTATTTTTAAGAGTGTAGCAACTTTCTTATATAAAATTCTGACATTTATGATTCTATATCTCTCTTACAGTTCTTTAATGGCGTAGATTGGCGCGAACATCCAGTGAGTGAATATGTAAGATTTTTAAAATGGAGGCCGTTTTTAACGGAATGTGATGACGCGTTTTAACGGCCATCAGCATCGTAAATCTTGCAAAGTTTTTTATATTTTCATTTTTTTTTTAAATGTATGTACATTTATAATACTATGCTTCGTATTATATTAACCTTTCATCAAATTGCAATAAATAAATAAATAAAAACTAGTTAACAGTGCTGTGAGGGTGTTTCTAATAACGGCTGTGTGAATGGCGGTAAAGTTGACATCGTTCTCTCTTCTGACTGCCGTTATCAATCTCTCTATTTTTCCCTCTTTTGAAAGATGTGAAAACACTGTTGTTGAGTTTTTCTTTTGCTTTTTGAGAAAACGGGGACACAAAAAAACATATATTTAATGCATTATCTCATTCACCGCCATAGAATTTTACCCAACTATGACGACTTCCGTTTCGAGAAACCGAAAAGGGTCACAAGAAAATCGTAGATTGGCGCGAACATCCACTGAGTGAATAAGATTTTTAAAAAGGAGGCCGTTTTTAACGGAATGTGATGACGCGTTTTAACGGTCATCAACATCGTAAATCTTGCAAAAAAAAAAAATTATATTTTCAATTTTTTTTAAAATGTATGTACATTTATAACACTATACCTATTAACTTTTAATAAATAAATAAATAAAAACTAGTTAACAGTGCTGTGAGGGTGTTTAAGGGCTGCGTGAATGGCGGTAAAGTTGACATCTTTCTTTCTTCTGACTGCCGTTATCAATCTCTCTTTTTCCCTCTTTTTGAAAGTTTTTGATGAGTTTCTCTTTTTCTTTTTGAGAAAATGTGGACACAAAAAATATATTTAATGTATTCTCTCATTCACCGCCATAGAATTTTACCCAACTATGATGACTTCAGTTTCGAGAAACCGAAAAGGGTCACAAGAAAAATGTGTTCTTTTAGTTTGGAAAACTCCCTTTTGGAAGCTTTATTTTTAAGAGTGTAGCAACTTTCTTATATAAAATTCTGACATTTATGATTCTATATCTCTCTTACAGTTCTTTAATGGCGTAGATTGGCGCGAACATCCAGTGAGTGAATATGTAAGATTTTTAAAATGGAGGCCGTTTTTAACGGAATGTGATGACGCGTTTTAACGGTCATCAGCATCGTAAATCTTTCAAAGTTTTTTATATTTTCATTTTTTTTGTAAATGCATGTACATTTATAGCACTATACTTAGTATTATATTAACTTTTAATCAAATTACAATAAATAAAAACTAGTTAACAGTGCTGTGAGGGTGTTTCTAATAACGCCAGTGTGAATGGCGGTAAAGTTCTGACTGCTTGTCAATTTTTCCCTCTTTTTGAAAGTTGTAAAAACACTATTGTTGAGTTTTTCTTTTGCTGTTTGAGAAAATGGGAACACAAAAACATATATTTAATGTATTCACCGTCATAGAATTTTACCCAACTATGACGACTTCCGTTTCGAGAAACCAAAAAGGGTCACAAGAAAAATGTGTTATTTTAGTTTGGAAAACTCCCTTTTAGAAGCTTTATTTTTAAGAGTGTAGCAACTTTCTTAGTACAAAAGCAAGACGTTTTTTTTTTTGGTCAAATTTGCCGCGTAAACTAAAAAAACACATTCGCGGTTATCTTACAAAAGATAAATCAAAACTGCTCGAGACAGATGCTCAGCATCACTTCAGTTCTGCGTCTGTCTGTCCGGAGGCACGTGCCCGCGCGGGAGCGCGAGAGGAGGACGGGTGCGCGTGAGAGTGGGAGGACGCTCGTGCTGACGGGGTTCTCGGTCAACACTGTGATGGTGTGAGTGTCCGGGAGTCACAGCCTGGACTCTTCTGACAGGGTAAGTGTGTCTTTACTCGCGATCACTATCATTTTCACGCGCAGAAACATGAGGCGAACTTCCTCACTTGTGTATGTTTAAGTTGAGCGATTCTTCTCTGAAGAAGAGCACATGAGAGTCCATCATCATCATCATCTGTGCTGCTGTTACAGTCGGACATGCTGAAACCGAGCGAGCCCAGCGGTTCTGCTTTCCTCAAAGTGGACCCGACCTACATCCAGCACTGGCAGCAGCTCTTCCCGCAGAACCCGCTGAAAAGCGCCGCGCTGCCGCCGCCGGTGCCGCTGGAGAGCCTCCGCCTGCAGAGACCCAGCCTGATCTCGTGCACCTCCTCGTCCTCCTCGAGCTCCTCCACCGCGTCCCCCGCGTGCTCCTTGGGTCAGCTCGCGCTGTTCGGACAGACTCTGAGCTCCGACGGCGGCGGAGGCGCTTCTCAAGCCAAAGAACTTTGTTTGTCGTCCAACTTTAAGAATGATAAAGGCTCGCGGCTGAAGCTGAGCTCCGAGGAGCTGGACTACTACCTGTACGGGCAGCAGCGGATGGAGATCATCCCGGTCAACAACCACCACGGAGACGCCAACAACCGTGAGCATCCATACATCCACTTTATTTTAATTACGCGTACTTTTTAAGGTTGGTTACACGTTTAATTTACTGTTAAAATAAAGCGTTACCGGATTCGATTATGAAGAAAAATGCCTGATCATGAACTTTTTATTCTCTAGTTCTTTAGAAAACATCGCAATTAAAGATCAATAAGTGTTTAAATAACTCAAAGGAACTAAAATATGGTTCTTGAAAATAACAGAATCGTCCTTGTTTTTTTTTTTTTGGAACAAAATGAGCGCCGTGTTTCAGAATATAGTTAGATATCGTGATAAATGTACATTTATGCGCTGTTGTGTATTAAGATATTTATAAAATGTGCTTTGAATAATTTGGTTTTGTGATATAAAAAAAGTGCAATCTTCTGAAAACTAGCTATTTTTTGTTGTTGCAGTAGGCCAAAGAATGTGTGTTAAATTGAATTAATTCTCGTGTTTGACGAGTTTTATTTTATTATCATCGCGATCATTATCAGCGCGCGATAATTAACACGAGCAAAATCCCGAAATTATAATTAAAATTAACAGAAATAGCTTCTTTAAATTAAAAAAAAAATAAAAAATCATATTCACACTGAATTTATTTTACACTTATTTTAAAACACATAAACATTTCTTTAATGTTTTAAAGCTGATTTGTATATTAAAATCGACTATTTTAGATCACATCTGAGATGTCTTAAATATTTTTAATTAGGTATAGCTGTATCGAATATATGATAATTACACTGAGATCTTCTGAACGGAATCTTTATTAATCGCGCGAATGATTTTCAGCCCGTTTTATTCCGTCTTTTTCCCCTCTTCATGCGGTATGATTGTGAGATGTGAGAGTGATCAGCAGATCTTCATCGATAAATGCAGCAGCACATGAGGGATGAGCGGACAACACACAATTAATTGCTGTATAGTTTTGTAGAGTGACTCCGGATCACTGATCGATCTGCTCCATCGGCCCACATTCATCATCCCAACACGGGACATGTGTGTCTCCCGGGGACAGCGAGACTTCTTTATCTACATGCGCGATATTTCAGAGCAGTGGAGCTCGTTTATAAAGCGGAACACATGTGCTTCATCGGAGGAATTTCAGATGCAAACACGAAATAAGATGCACAGTTAATTACATAAGAATTGTGTTCACATTGAGCCGCGCGCTTTATTTCTGTTTAACGAGCAGTCAAATGCGTTTAAGAGATATTTCAGTCGTTTACAATTTCATTTAATTGATGCAAAAATCTTTTTATTTAAAGTCCCAAATGCACAACACCCTTTTTTTTTGAATGATTCATATTAAATGCATCTGTTTTTACGTTCGTCTTTAGATTTAAAATCATTCATGATTGTTTCGATGGTTAAAAACAACCCAAGTTGGGTTAAATATAGACAAACCAAGCGATTGGGTTGTTTGCTGTGGAGTGTTATTGTTTAAAAATGACTATATGACTGGATTAAAATGAACCCAAAATATGTTGGAAATTAAAAATCAGACACTAGAGGCAACAATAGGTGAACATTTATTAATAAGCAATTTTAATTGTTTAATTATTATTCATTAAATGTATTAATACATTTTAATTTCCAGGTTCATTTTAAGTATGCAATACAGTAGAATAGTTGAGTTAAATAAAACTACCCAGCAGGTTGGGTCAAACATTTAATCCAATCGCTTTGGCTTGTCCATTTTTATTCCAACTTGGGTTGTTTTTAACCCTGCATTTTTTAGGGTGTAGAAGAAACGTCTTCATGCGCTTTATAGTTTTATCATATTTTTCTTAGTCGCAAATATAAGCTGATCTATTTTTACATCCATTTTGGGACAAAGCTTTAGATTTAAAGTCTCCATGATCGTTCGAAGCGCAGCAGAAGGAATGTCTTCATGCACCAGCTCACAGAGGGACAATTTCAAGTTTGTGTGGATCTGCGGGGGCCGTTCGGGGTCCCATCTGTGTGTGCGGTGACTAACTGGCCCTCTCGCTGTGCGTCCCGCAGGCTGTGACATGTGTGCGGACAACCGTAACGGAGAATGCCCCATGCACGGACCCCTGCACTCGCTCCGGAGGCTGGTGGGGACCAGCAGCGCCTCGGTGGCCGTCCCCCCTCCGGAGGTCCCGGACTGGCTGAGGGATTTGCCGCGTGAGGTGTGCCTGTGCACCAGCACCGTCCCGGGCCTGGGATACGGCATCTGCGCGGCCCAGCGCATCCCGCAGGGAACCTGGATCGGGCCCTTCCAGGGCGTCCCGCTGCCGCTGGAGAAGGTGCATTCGGGATCCGTGCGAAACTCAAGACACTTGTGGGAGGTGAGTGCTTGGCGCTCGCAACACCAAGGTCAAGGGTTCGATTTCCAGGGAATGCATGAACTGATCAAATGTAAATGTGTTGCTTGAATGTAAGCGTGAGGAAAAATCCCGAACGCTTGAGCGTCAGTACAGCTGCACTGTGAATAACTTAAAGATATGCATAAACTTGCTTTATTTTTCACATGTGAACGCTTGATTTGAAGCACAGAGATGTTGTTTGGAGTGTAATGTGACATTTATAGACTAAACTAAACTGTACCTGAGCTGTTTTACCGTGGTAACTTACACTGTAGTTCATGTAAAGTGTGTATCGCTGGATGTCTTACAGGAAAGTACCAAGATGCACTGCAAAAAATCATGTTTTTCCTCAGTGTTTCTGTCTTGTTTTCCAGCACAAATATCTAAACGTTCTTAAATCAAGATATATTTACTGGAGAAGAGAAATGACTGAAGATATTAAGTCTGAAAATGAACTTTGGGTTTAAAACAAGAACAAATATCTGCTAATGGAGTCAGAAAAATAAACGTAATTCAAAGTGAAAACAACAGTGTAAAAAATGCTGGGTTAAAAACAACCCAAGTTGGGTTGAAAACGGTCAAACCCAGCGGTTGGGTTAAATGTTTGCTGGGTAGTTTTATTTAACTCAACTATTGATTAAAAATGACTGTATGTCTGGCTTAAAATGAACCCAAAATATGTTGGAAATTAAAAATCAGACACACAATTACTAGAGGCAACAATAATCATGAAAAGATGAACATTTATTAATAAGCAATTTAATAAATGTTTATTGTTTAATTATCATTCATTAAACATATGATGGCGAGCCACCCCATGCGAATAAGGTAAAAAATCTAATCTAATCAACATTAACACACTTCCAGTTGATTGATTACGTTAAGAAGTGAAAAATTGTTTTTTGCATTACAAGTTTTCTGAAATGTTATGTTTGAATATGCAAATGAGGCATTATCTAATTAAATATGTGCTAATTTGCATACATTTCTAAAACAAAAATCTGAATACTGGATAAAGTCAGGTTTAAAATTTTTGATATATTAGAGTCAAATTTTTTTTTTTTCTAGAGTTGATTTTTGATTTCTCTTTTTATCACTCCATAAATCAGAAAATACTGTCAACAGTCAGAAAAAATAAATTTTCACCAATTTTTTAGGAGTAAAAATCAGGCAAATTAAATATGAACAAACCCCTCAGTAAAAACCTTCAGAATATAGACAGGAATAAAACTGTAAAGATGCTGAAGTGGAGATTTCTGACTAAAAACTCATTTTGAGAAAACGTCCTTTAAAGACGTGAAATCTACAGACGCAAATAGAGAAAATGCTGTAAAAGATGCACTTAAAAGTGTGTTTTGGATGTTTTCTTTCCACCAGTCTGAAAAAACACTAAAAAGTGCAAAATCTCAAAATTGACAGGTGCATTTCCAACATATTTTAGGTTCATTTTAAGCAATTTTTAAACAATAGTTGAGTTAAATAACACTACACAGCAAACATTTAACCCAACCGCTGGGTTTGTCTATTTTCAACCCAACTTGGGTTGTTTTTAACCCAGCATTATTTAGAGTGAAGTTTATTTTTCTGACTCCATTGGCAGATATTCGTTCTTATTTTAAGCACAAACTCATTTTTTTCATATAAATCTCTTAATAAAATGCTTCTCCAGTAAATGTATCTTAAGAATGTTTAGATATTTGTGCTGGAAAACAAGACAGAAACACTGAGGAAGAAACAGCAAAAGCAGGAATTTTGCTGAAAGATGATGACTTGAAAATCTGTTGTTCGGAGTCTGAACCCAACGCTGTTCCTGGTTCAGTGTGACATAAAAGGAACACAAGACGGTCTGAAGCTGCTGAAGTGTAAAACACAAACATCTGAGCCCAGATCTGCTGTGAACTCGCTCGCTGAACTGAAAGAGCAGAGTGATTCTCTGGAGTGTGTCAGAAATCACTGCTAATGGCAAATGAATCACAGGCTGGATTTGGCAGACTTTGGGAGAGTGTTATTGGTAGCTCGGCAGATTAATATTTCCCCTGTTAGATCATCTATTAGTTTAATATTAGCCAAACAGATCGCACGCTGCACTTTGATTAAGACTGTCTGGCTCTCGCCGCTTCCTGACCTTTTATTGACTGCATTATTACGGCTCCTGCTGTCATATCGCTGATGAATGCAAGTATTGCTGCTTAAACACCTGATCGGAGCCATTTGTTCAGTCAATTAGGTGCAAATAATACTGATAGTTCATCCGGTGTTTATTTAACTGACAGAATTCAAATATTTTCAGATATATTGTGCTGGAAAACAAGACGGAAATACTGAGGATCAACATTTTTGCGGTGAAGAAAATGGCTGCAAAATAAGGTGGATAAGTTGATTAGAGAAACTCACGTGAATGAGGCGTATGTGCTGCACAGGTCTGATCATATATATATATGAATCTATAAATCACATGGTGTTGATGTAGTGATGTAAATACAGGTGAAGAGCGAGGCCTACAGGACATTTACTGCTGCTTGTTTATTCTTGTGCTGGTGTCTGTGGATTTGAGTCTGTCAGTTCTTTGGCTTCTCTGTCATAGCGCTGGAGAATTATTCTGGCTTTTCCCACCCTGAGTCTGGAATGCTTTTCTTAAGAATATTGTACACGTCTCTCATCAATATTGCCCATTATCAGCCATATTTACCAGCTTTAAATCAGGCGAATAGTTCTGTTTGGTCGTGTTTCACGGTCGGCGTGTCCAATTCAAATATCTCTGCGCTGACACGCGCGAGTCTCGCCCAATAAATAGAGTCTCTTGTTAGAGGTGCTGTCATGATGTCTTGTGCGCGACGGTCACGAGAACCTGCGCGGCTTGAGTAATGTGACGTTTATAAACTAAACACTCGACCTGTGCTGTTTTACTGCGGTAAATTATGCTGTAGCTCATGTACGGTGTGTCAGCGTGTGTTCGCTTCTTTCACCGCTGGATGTCTTAAAGGAAAGTACCAAGATCTTGATACTCAGAAAGGCCAGATTGTGAAAACAGCCGAACTGTTTCGACTGGTTCTGTGTTGGGGTAGAAATTGTGGAAGCTTGTTTCTGACACGGGATTAAAAAATTACAAGGTAATTGTGACTTTTTTATCTCACAGTTTTTCTCACATTTGTGAGATATAAATTCGTTATAAAGCCTGAATTGTGAGGAAAAAGTCAAAATCACAAGTTTATTTCTCACAATTGCTACTTTTTTCTTGTAAGTACAAGTTATAAAGTCTGAATTGTGAGAAAAAATAAAAATTTCAAGTTTATATCTCGCAATTCTGACTTTTTTTCTTGTAATTACAAATAATATAATCCGAATTGCAAGAAAAAAAGTAAAAATCGCAAGTTTATATCTCACAATTCTTACTTTTTTCTTGTAATTACAAGTTATAAAGTTCGAATTGCAAGAAAAAAAGAGTAAAAATCACAAGTTTATATCTCACAATTCGTACTTTTTTCTTGTAATTACAAATACTATAATCCGAATTGCAAGAAAAAAGTAAAAATCGCAAGTTTATATCTCACAATTCTTACTTTTTTCTTGTAATTACAAGTTATAAAGTCAGAATTGCAAGAAAAAAGAGTAAAAATCACAAGTTTATATCTCACAATTCTTACTTTTTTCTTGCAATTACAAGTTATAGTCTGAATTTTGAGAAAAAATAAAAATCTCAAGTTTATATCCCACAATTCTTCCTTTTTTCTTGCAATTACAAATAATAAAATCCGAATTGCAAGAAAAAAAAAAAAGTTCATATCTAGAAATTTTGACTTTTTCTTTCAATTATGAGTTATAAAGTCTGAATTGCGAAAAAAGAGTAAAAATCGCAAGTTTATATCTCACAATTCTCACTATTTTCTTGCAATTACAAGTTATAAAATCCGATTTGTGAGGAAAAGTAAAAATCGAAAATTTATATCACAATTCTCACTTTTTTCTTGCAATTACGAGTTATAAAATCCGAATTGAGAGATAAAACGTTTCATTTACCTTTTTAATTTTATTCCTCCATGTGAGAAAGAAGCTTCAATAGAAAATAGTCTATAGTCATGACTGAATGCATTTTATTAAACAAACAGTATAAATATGTAGAATCGCTGCAGATGAGGCTGATACAGTCGGCCGCTGATGGGAATAATATTTTCTGTCATCGTCTGCCGTCATTGGCTGGACGCGATGATGTCATGGTGACGGGCCGCAGTCCAGGATAAGTATTTTATTTTCTGTTCTTGTTTAACGTCGGTTCGCTGACACAGAAAGCACTGTAATTTGTCACTGAAGTTATTTTATGCTTCATTTGTGTCTCTGTTGTGAAAGAAAGCATCTTTAACCATATCAGACTCTCAGTGTCAACACGAGCTTCATCTGAACGTAAAACATGCTGGTACTTGAATTCTTCTGTTGGTTTTTCTCTCGTTCTTTTGCTCTGGAACGAGCGTCTCCGCTGTGTTTTCATTTGAGTTTTTTATGGTTGCTTCTAGTTATTTTAAGACTTGTTTAGTCTGTACATTTCTAAACCACGTCTGACTTTAAACGTTTATATTACACATATTGACGTCCAGCTCAGCCTGTTATGATATTATTGTGACGTGAACATGGGTATGATATTAGAAATGACATGGAGATCCGTTTTGCAGGTTTGTTCTGATAGTCACGGACAGCAGGGAAAAACACAATGTTAAATGTATAATAATCTAATTAACTGAAGCCTTATAATGACGTTTAGTCAGGAGAGAAAAACACTGAACGCATCTTTTGTTGACGTCAAAATTTGTGTGTCCAGTTTATAAAAGTCACTTCTAAATCTGTCCAATACTAATACAATATTCGTCTCAGTGTTTGTTCTGCTGTTTATACATCAAAATATTCTGTTTTATTATTCAGTCTGTCATGTTAATCATTTTGCATATAATTAGATCTATGAGGTTCGTGAAAATATTAATACATAATAATTATAATACAATTTTGTCACCGTGTCACTTTGTCTCATTTATTTATTTATTCTTATCTTATTATTTTATTTAGTTATTTATATTTCTTTTTTTATATCTCACAATTCTTACTTTCTTATTGTCTGAATTGAGAGAAAAAGCAAAAATAGCAAGTTTATATCACAATTCTTCAGTTTTTTCTTGTAATTACAAGTTATAAAGTCTGAATTGAGAGAAAAAGGAAAAATCGCAAGTTTATATCACAATTCTTCCGTTTTTTTCTTGTAATTACAAGTTATAAAAGTCTGAATTGTTAGAAAAAGTGAAAATCGCAAGTTTATGTCACATTTCTGACATTTTTCTTCTAATTACAAGTTATAAAGTCTGAATTGAGAGAAAAAGCAAAAATAGCAAGTTTATATCACAATTCTTCTGTTTTTTCTTGTAATTACAAGTTATAAAAGTCTGAATTGTGAGAAAAAGCAAAAATAGCAAGTTTATATCACAATTCTTCCGTTTTTT
>RJVU01007774.1:489359-500321 GCA_003731715.1 Anabarilius grahami | reverse complement strand
TGCTAAAATAAGTTATCAGCATAACAGTGGAAGTTGAACCCGTAGCGTTTGATTATTTGTCCAATTGTTAAATATACAGTTGTGGCCAGAATTATTAGCCCCCTTCATAAATATGATCAAAGATAACTCTAAAAATAAATCTGCATTGTTTATCCTTTTGATCTTTAATTCATAAAATTAGCAAAAATCTAACCTTTCATTGAAGGAAAAGAATTGAAAGTGGGGGGAAAATAACATTAAGAAATAAATGTTTTTCTCCAAAAAAACGTTGCCCACAATTATTAGCACCCCTAGAATTTTTTATGAGTAAAATATCTCTGAAGTATATTCCCATTCATATTTTAAAAAATTTAGCACACCAGGGCGATCATGAACATGAAATTGTCCAGCCATGACTTCCTGTTCCACAGGAGTATAAACATGAGGAAACACAAAGGCCACATTCCCTTAATCATTCATCACAATGAGAAAAACCAAAGAATATAGTTCTGATGTGCAGCAAATGATTGTTGAGCTTCACAAAATAGAAAGTGGCAATAAGAAAATAGCTGAAGCATTGAAAATCCCCATTTCCACCATCAGGGCAATAATTAAGAAGTTCCAATCAACTAAAGATGTTACAAATCTGCCTGGAAGAGGACGTGTGTCTGAATCATCCTAATGTGAAGTGAGGAGGAAAGTTTGAGTGGCCAAAGATTCTCCAAGGATCACAGCTGGAGAATTGCAGAGAGTCTTGAGTCTCAGAAAGCCTAAAAAAAATGATCAAAAGCACCTACATCCCCACAAGTTGTTCCGGAGGGTTTCAAGAAAAATCCTCTGCTCTCATCCAGAAACAATCTCCAGAATACTCAGTTGTCAGACACGACTGGAACTTCAAACGGGACCGGCTTCTACGGTCAGATGAAACTAAAACAAGAGCTTCTTGACAGCAAACCCACCAGATGGGTTTGGTGCACACATGAATAAAAAGTACCCCATGCCTATAGTTAAATATACTGCTGGATCTTTAATGTTGTGGGCCTATTTTTCTGCTGGAGGTCCTGGACATCTTGTTCAGATACATGGCATCATGGATTCTATCAAATACCAACAGATAAAAAAATCAAAACCTGACCACTTCTGCTAGAAATCTTATAATGGGCCGTGGTTGGATCATCCGTTGGGACAATGATCCAAAACAAACATCAAAACCACCACAAAAATGTGTCGCTGAGCACAAAATGAAGCTTCTGCCATGGCCATCCCAGTTCCCTGACCTGAACCCTAAAGAAAATGAGTTAGTGAACTGAAGAGAAGAAGCACCAGCATGGAACTGGGAATCTGAAGGATCTGGAGAGATTCTGCATGAAGGAATGGTCTCTGATCTCTTGTCAGGTGTTCTCCAAACTCATCAGGCATTATAGGTGAAGACTCAGAGCTGTTATCTTGGCAAAAGGAGGTTGCAAAAAGTTTTGAATATAAGGGTGCCAAAAATTGTGGCCAACATGTTTTGGAGAAAAACATTTATTTCATAATGTGATTTTCCCCCCACTTTCAATTCTTTTCCTTCAATGAAAGGTTAGATTTTTGCTAATTTTATGAATTAAAGATCAAAAGGATAAACAATGCAGATTTATTTTTAGAGTCATCTTTGATCATATTTATGAAGGGGGCTAATAATTCTGGCCACAACTGTAAATATTGAAAAGAAGAGGACCCAAGACCGAACCTTGAGGAACACCAGAACTGGATGATTTGTGCTTCTGATGTGTAACAAGTTGTTGTCAAACAAGAGGAAAACAATTATTTATACATCGTTCATGAAGCGCTTTAGTTGGACGTTCGTCTCACATTTTTTAAACGTTACTACCCGTTTCAGAACTTTCAGAGAACGTTCAAAAGTAACGTTCCCATAATGTTTGAAGAATGAGAAAATTCACAAAACCAAGAAAAAGCGTTTTTAAAAAACTTAATGGGAACGTTAGCAAAATGTTCTTTGAAAATGTTTTTTTTTTTACTTGGGAAAGAACAAAAATATGTTCTAAGAACGTTTTGTCAACGTTCCCATTAGGTTATGAAAACATAGTTCAAAGGTTCTCTGAAAGTTCAAAGTTTTTTAAATGTTTTATGAACCTTTTTATATGAACGTTAAAGTAGTGGTTGATTATTTTAGTTTCTTAACTTTAGTTAGTGTGTAATGTTGCTGTTTGATCATAATCAACATCTGCAGAGTTACAACACTTCAATGCAAAGAGAGATATTTTCTTTTACAGAAATCACTTTTTAAGGACTACAACGTGCTTCTTCCTGGGTTAGTGACATCACAAACCCTATCATTTACATAAACCCCGCCCCCGAGAACACTCAACAAAGGGGGCGGGGCCATGTTGGGCTGCTTTAGAGAAGAGGAAGAGTTGTTTTTGTAAATGCCGTCATTTTACGCCGGACTGCTTCACAAACGAGGGTCAATTCAACACAAAAGATGAACATGACGCACATGCTAGTGGATGAGTTGAATCAACTCCACAGCAACTACATACATTTATCCACTAACATTCAGAAACGTCCAGTTTTATTCTAAAAGTTGTAACTTCTTCCTGAGTCTCTCCATCAGTGTCGACTCCGGTTTGAACAATGAACACTTTCGTCATTTTGGCTGCGTGAGATTCTCCAGCTTTGTTGTTGTTGAGCGGTTAAAGCTCCGCCCTCATCTGGAAAGGGGGCGGGAGCAGCAGCTCATTTGCATTTAAAGGGACACACACAAAAGCGGCGTGTTTTTGCTCACACCCAAATAGAGGCAAATTTGACAAGCTATAATAAATGATCTGTGGGGGATTTTGAGCTGAAACTTCACACACACATTTTGAGAGACTTATATTACATCTTGGAGTGTGAAAGGAGCATTATAGGATCTCTTTAAAGTAACATTCCATTTTACAAACATGGGAATGCTCTGAAACAAGTCGTTTATAATGTAAAAATGTTAAGATGCACGTCCAACTAAACTGTTTTTGTGCTGATGTTTTGAGAATGTTATTAAAGACAACGTTGAATGAATGTTCTATTAACGTCACTGGAGGAAGGTTTGTTCATAACTTTGAGAGAACGTCTGGGAGTGTGAGAGAGAAGCTGATGAATGATATGACACTCTCAAGGGAAACGTCACATTAAACTGCACAATGTTGAGAATTTATTTCCTGACGTTGAACATGGACTGACGTTCTCGTCTGCGGTTTGGTGAAAGTGGAAGCGTCCACCTGTTTTCTCTTGCACAACTATTTTAATAATTCTTCAGACGGTAGAACGTTCCCAGTTCTTGCATATTGTTCCCAGGGGAGCGTCGCACATTTGTAAAACAAATAGTTAAGATTTGCAGCATCAATCACGGCACCCGGCCATGGGAACGGAGACCTGTGAACCGCAGAGGCCAAACAAATGATCAGATGAGAATTATTATTTTGCAAACATACATGTGAAAGTGGCCCGTGGGTTTTCAGCGCCGGGGCTTTTGCTTTCTGTGGAATTTCCTGCTCGCCGCTCTGAGGTCACACTTTCACAACCAATTAGCAATAAAGTCAGACTTTCTTAAACGTCTCCAAAAAGCCTAATTGGAAACATATAGAGTCTGTGAGAAATGCCTCTTCTCGTCTAGATTTGATCGCTCGGTTTATTCACATGACAAATGTGGCTGGTGTGTTCGTTAGGCCGCTCGTTACGGCTGTAAAGTATGGAAGCACATTTCTGCCACAAAAAAAAATCAAGGTTTGTACGTCATAATTATGATTTATAAATGTTAAATTATGACATTCTAAGGCATATTTATGAGATCAAAAGTTGAAATTATAATTTAAAAAGCCATAATTATGACCTTTTTAAGTAATTAAAAAATGGTCTCTATCACATAATATTGACCTTTTTATGCCATAATTAATTTTTTTGTATTTCATAATGACTTACTGTAGTGTCATAATTTTGACTTTCTAATCTCAGAATTATGATTTAGTATGTCATAATTTCAATTTTTCGTCATAATTTAGATTTTCTAATCTCATAATTATGATTTAGTATGTCACAAAATGTCAACTTTTAATTTCATTATTCTGACTTTTTATATGATAATTTCGATTTATGTAATAGTTTTGACGTCATGATTTTCTAATCTCATAATTATGATTTAGTATGTCATAAAATTTCAATTTTTTAATCTCATAATTTAAACGTCATAATTTCAATTTGTCAATTTCGACCGTCATAATTTACTCTAATCTAATAAATGATTTAGTATGTCATAAATTTTGACTTTTAATCTCAATTTCAGTTTTGTCAATTTTGACTTTGTTGTAATTAAAACATTTTGTCAGTTTTGACTTTTTGTCATAATTTTCGACTTTCTAATTTCATAAATGATTTAGTATGTCATAAATTTTGACTTTTAATCTCAATTTCAATTTTTTGTCAATTTTGACTTACTAATATCGTAATTATGATTTAGTACGTCATAAAATTTAAACTTTTTAATCATAATTTCGATTTATGTCAGTTTTGACTCATAATTTCGACTTTATAAAATCATAATTTCGATTTAGTATGTCAAAATTTTGACTTTTAATCATCATTTTGACTTTTTGTCAGTTTCAACTTTTTGTCATAATTTTGACTTTCTAATTTAATTCAATTTATGTCAGTTTCAAAATTATGATTTAGTCATAAAATTTAAACTTTTTAATCACATAATTCCGACTTTTTGTCATAATTTTGACTATAATATCATAATTATGATTGTCAAAATTGTCATTAAAAAGTAGAAATTTTATGACATCCTTTTTGTCATAATTTCGACTTTTTGTCAGTTTTGACTTTTTGTCATAATTTCAATTTTCTAAAATCATAATTTCAACTTTTTGTCAATTTCAATTTATGTCAGTTTCAACTTTTTGTCATAATTTTGACTTTCTATCTCATAATTATGATTTAGTGTCATAAAATGTCTACTTTTTAATGACAATTTTGACTTTGTCATATCTACTTTTTGTCATAGCTTTGACTTACTAATATAATTATGATTTAGTATTTTTAATATATTTATATATATAAAATATATTATATATATATATATATAAAATGTATATGTATTTAAAATTTAAACTTTTTAATCTCACAATTCTGACTTTTTGTCATAATTTCAACTTTTTATGTCACAATTTAGTTTTACCAAAGCATGATTTTTTTTCTGAAGTGGCATAAATGTGCTCCCATATTAAAGCGAAACGACGGTGACGTCAGCAGCATCAGCGCAGAGGTCGAGCGTCTCGGAGGAGCCGTACGGTAGGAGAAACATCATCAGCGTCAAATGCTGTTTTCAGCGGTTCTGCGTTCTGCTCCAAACATCATACGAGTTCACGAGTTCATGAAAGCATTTATGAAAGCCATCAGGACTGCCATGTCAAACTTTGATATCATGACCACATTAGAATAATAACACTGGTGGAAATATGTGCTCTTGTGCTCACGAGGGGCGATAAACCACATGAAAGCACTTACACTGTCAGCAGCTGCATGTTATTCTTTCATTTAAAAAGGTCCAAGTTAAGAGGAACACTTACAATAATATTAGTTCATAAAATGCTGTAATAAGCTTCTTATGCTTCAGAGATGTTCGGTTGTTTTTGGGATCTGAAATGAACAATATGAGCCTTCAGAGCAGCTGATTAATACACAACGTTTACGGCTCATTCTCAGAAATCCCTGCCATTGATGAACTCTGTGTCTCGACAAATACTTTTTCACTCTAGTTAGTGTGCAAATTAAAAAATGGAAGTGATTTACATGATAGAAACTGATTGACCACTAGAATTTATTCAGCCATCACTTTATTGGCCGGTACTTTAAAGGAAAATATTTCTCCCAATTCTGGCTCAGAGAAGAAGACTGATTAAAGTTCTCGACTGGTTTTTCAGCACAAACAGCTGTTTCGTGAAAAGGATCCCTGTATGTTTGCACTTGTGTGGACGTCAGTCTCTATCAGCGTGTCTGATGGACTGTTTAACGCCGCTATCAGCTCCAGACGCAGATAAAGAGCCGCAGCAGCTTCATCACAGACCAAACGTGTTCATTCATCACTTACAGAAGCTCAAAACAACACAGACACCAAAGCCAGCGCTTCAGGGACAGTTCAGCTCGTCATTTCATTCACTTCTTCTGTGGAACACAAAAGAAGGATTTCTGGAGAACGTTCAGCTGCTCTTCTCACACAGAACGACTGACAAGAAAAACTGAAAACGGACTGTAGAAAATGATGTTCTTCCTCAGTGTTTCTGTCTTGTTTTCCAGCGCAAATATCTAGAGTCTTAAATCAAGATACATTTACTGGAGAAGAGAAATGACTGAAGATATGAAGTGATTAAAACAAGAACAAATATCTGACGATGGAGTCAGAAAAATCATCTTAATTCAAAGTGAAAACAAGAATATTTTTCTGACTCCATCGTCAGATATTTGTTCTTGTTTTAATCACTTCATATCTTCAGTCATTTCTCTTCTCCAGTAAATGTATCTTGATTTAAGAATGTTTAGATATTTGTGCTGGAAAACAAGACAGAAACACTGAGGAAGAACATGTTTTGCAGTGAGGATGAGTAAATTGTAACCTTTAACATTATATTTAAACCACCTTACACACACACACAAAGACGACAGAATAGGAAAACAAACAGAAAAATATTTATTTCATCCGAGATTCCCACAGCTAGTACAAAACACAGACAAACTATAAATAAAGTCACATATAAATCCCTGATGAAGCTCTTAAGTGTTCAAAAATGATTTGTTGAGAAACAGCACCACCTGCTGAAAGCTCTCACACATTTAGATGAAATCTGTGCAAAAGGTCATGGAATATGTTCTGACATAAGGTGAAATCCCCCTCTCCTCTAACAGTCTTCACTGACCAGTTTTATTTATTAGTAACATGAATGCATTATAAACGACAGACGAGCTTCAGTCACGTGCTCCTGCCGGCCATGGCCTGTTGAATCTGCCGGTCGAGCTCGGAAATTATGCGGTCGTCGTGCGTGTAAACGCCGGTGCGCAGCAGCGTGTCTCTCTCCTCCAGCAGACGCGTCACATGCTCATCCGCGCTCTCGCTCACGCACGCGTGCGCCGCTTCCGTCCAGCTCCGCGGTTCCTCCTGCTGCTTCAGCCTGATCACAGATTCAAATGCCTCATGTCAATATCTACAGTTTATAGAGACACACAGAACTTATGAGACTACAAGAGAAAATGATGAAGATTATGAGGGAAATACCATATCTGGCCACATACTTACCGAATGATCATCTAAAAATGGACTAAATTACACGATTAATCAATCTGGCTGATATATATCATCTCTCTCTCCACTGATAAAGTCATTTGACAGAATTAATGACTGTATTGTGAATTATTTCCATGTGAAACTGCTGTTAAAAAGATCTAAATATGGTTGATTTTAAGTCAACAAAAGCAAAACTGACTTATTGTGTTAAATTCATGTTCCTCGTAATCTTGAATCAGAATATCTTCCCTTTCTCTTGCAGCATCTCTTCTCTACTCTGATGACGAGGGCGGGGCAACCTGTCACTCACATGAGATCCACCAATAGCAAACCACAACCATCCAATCAATTCCCCACAGACAAAATCAAGCCCCGCCCTACATTTGTTCTTGTTTGTGAAGCAGTTTCACTTGGATAAACGCCACAATAGAGAAGACGAGCGCAACTTTTCTTTCATGATGACTTTAATTACTTTATAAATTATACGACAATTCATATGTCTTTAGATGCTTGGGTGCAGCGGTTTTTACCTGTTCAGCTCGTTGCGGATGTCCTGAAGCTCATTCTTCTCGTTCTTGACAGCTTCCTTCTCTTCGGCGGCCAGGTAGCGAAGCCTCATGTGCTCCAGTTCCTGCTGCTGCTTCTTCAAGCGTGTCATGGCGTTCTCCTGCTCACGCTGAACACAAACACTCACATGACGCTTTCATACTCAAGCAGCAGAACCACCATCTTATTACTCACAGGGACAATAAAGGCTTCATTCCACACTAAGAACGATAAAGTTTTCAAAATATAAAAGAATAGCAAAGTCTACAACAATAACGACAGAGAAATGATATCACTGGAATCACTTTCAGAGATTTTTTTACAGGTGACCGATAAAAACTTTGACAATCAGAATCAATCCTGCTTTAAAGAGTTCAGCATTTAAAGCGGCAGACCACAAAACTGCAGCGCACTTATAATAAACAGAACAATATCATTATATATCGATATCATTATAGTTCTGTCATTACAGCTCTCGGAGTGTTTATCATGGTAATGGGTATAACAATTTTCATGTTTGGTCTTGGCAGAATAGATCTGCCACACTGCTGCTGCTGCTGTTGGTTATTCCCGCTTTTGCTGATTATTGCTGCTGCTGCTTATTGTTGCTGCTGATTATTGTTGCCGATTATTGCTGCTGCTGCTGATTATTGTTGCTGATTATTGCTGCTGATTATTGTTGCTGATTATTGCTGCTGATTATTGTTGCTGATTATTGCTGCTGCTGATTATTGTTGCTGATTATTGATGCTGATTATTGATGCTGCTGCTGATTATTGTTGCTGATTATTGCTGCTGCTGATGATTATTGCTGCTAATTATTGCTGCTGCTGCTTATTGTTGCTGCTAATTATTGCTGCTGCTGCTGATTATTGCTGTTGCTGCTTATTGTTGCTGATTATTGCTGCTGATTATTGTTGCTGATTATTGCTGCTGCTGCTGATTATTGCTGCTGATTGTTGCTGCTGGTTATTCCCGCTTTTTCTGCTTATTGCTGCTGTTGCTTTTGCTACTTATTGCTGCAGCTGGTTATTGCTGATATTATTATTGCTGCTGCTGGTTATTGCTGATATTATTATTGCTGCAGCTGGTTATTGCTGATATTATTATTGCTGCTGCTGGTTATTGCTGCTTTTGTTGCTGCTGCTGTTGGTTATTCCTGCTTTTGCTGCTTATTGTTGCTGCTGTTTATTGCTGCTGCAGTTGATTATTGTGGCGGCTGCTCTTATTCCTGCTTCTGCTGCTGGTTATTCTTGCTGCTGTTATTGCTGTTAATTTTTATTGCTGCTGCTGTTGATTATTCCCACTTTTGCTGCTTATTGCTGCGGCTACTGTTATTGCTGCTACTGCTGGTTATTTCTGCTGCTGCAGAGCAAGTACGGGACTTGCTACTGCCAATACATACACGACACACTGCTGTGAGCAAGACATGCTGCTGTGCAATATAGCTAACCTGAATTACCTATAGCAGATCTATACAGGTGGAGCTGGGGAAGGTGGAGGCACGCTGCAACTGCTACAGCAAATGCTGACCAAGTATTTGAAGGTTAAAAAGCGAGCTCATTGGATACTGATTCAGCAGGAACCAATCAGTTGTGCCCTATAGAGAATGATGCGATTACAATCAGGTTGGGTTAAGAACCTATAAGCCTGCGCCATTTAGTTTCATGGCAAAACTTTGTATTTATCGTTCTTGGTGTGAACGGGCCTTAATTCCTAAAACAGTTGAGAGTATTTTTATAGGACATCTCTTCATTTTAATGTGGGAAACGTGAAATCTGTAGATTGAGCAGTTTTCCAGCAGCGCGTCAAAATAAAAGCGTCTGTGAAAACTCTGATGAACTTGATTTTATTGATGTGTTTGAGATAATCTCATTCAATTTGCAGATTTCCTGATGCGTTACAACATTGTAAAACATTCGCTGCAGACAGAAGTGCAAGAAAAACAAACACACTTAGATGTGGCCTTGACTAACAGCCCAAAATCTGCTGAAGGAAAACACACACAATTATCCTGAAGATTTGAGGAGTTTCCTTCGCTACCCGCGGTTAACGGCGTTCCCAGAGTTTCTGTCAAGGTGTGTGGTGCTGAGCGTCAGCTGTAATAATGGCTGAAGATGGCTTGTGTAAACGCGCGTGACCAGCGAATGACCCGTCTCGACGCTCCAGACGCGACTCAAGAGCAGTTTTCTGGAGAGAGTCGCCCTGACGGAGAACATTTGGGCCGCTTCACCGATGAAATTTCCCCAGAAACCCAAACAGAGCTGACAGATCACATCGTACATTTCTAATGAAAATCTGTGCTCTCTGTCGTCTCATAAAGATCTCGAACATACATGTAGTTTCTACTACTAAGTTACATGGGAATTATTTCAGTGAAAAACGATGCACTTAAATTCACCCATCGATCTTCCAACAAGCCAACTTGATATTCAGATGTTTAATGTTGAACATAATACAGGCCTGATTTATAGTTCAATATCATATTAAGTTATGAAGGCCTCAGAGCGCCATGAATCATCAGATGTTTTCTTTATATATATCTGGCACTTGAAAAGAAAGAGGAGGAAAAAAGTGAGGCTTCAGACGCTCCAGCTGGTTTGTGTCTGTAACAGTTATTAGCAGGCTGATAAGCTCCGTGCGGCGTCTCTGTTTATACTGTATTGGTCCCGTACAGGGTTCACTGGAGACGCGGCCCGATGTTTCACTGCGGCTCGTGACCTCTCACCGTTTCTCAATGTTTTTTTTCCATGAGAACTCACATTCACGTCTGCACTAAAGTGCAGTAAACCAGTCCATCAGTCTTCTGAACGCGCTCGAGACCCTGCAGTCTGACTGGATCCAGAGCACAAACTCAAGACTATTTTTAGAGCCATTAAGATTTTTTACATTGTAACATAATTTTCATGACACTGAAGCACATTTACACTGAATTCTCACGACTGTCTTATTAATGGGACAAAGATATATTTAAATGCTAAAGAATTAATGCTCTATTACAGTGTTTGTTGTACTGACTTCATGCTGATTTAAAAAAAATTTATATAATATTTTTTAAATATATAGATTTAAATATTAAGTAAAACATTGTAATATTTTAAATATTTTAAGTATATATATTTTAG
>RJVU01007774.1:424046-463697 GCA_003731715.1 Anabarilius grahami | reverse complement strand
TATAAAGTCAGAGTTGCGTGATATAAAGTCATAATTGCGAGATATAAAATCATAATTGCGTGATATAAAGTCAGAATTGCGAGATATAAAGTCAGAATTGCGAGATATAAAGTCAGAATTGCGAGTTATAAAGTCAGAGTTGCGTGATATAAAGTCAGAATTGCGAGATATAAAGTCAGAATTGCGAGTTATAAAGTCAGAGTTGCGAGATATAAAGTCAGAATTGCGAGATATAAAGTCAGAATTGCGAGATATAAAGTCAGAATTGCGAGATATAAAGTCAGAATTGCGAGATATAAAGTCAGAATTGCGAGATATAAAGTCAGAATTCAGAAAAAAATCTGAAATGAGAGATAAAAAGTCACAAGCTTCTATAGTAAACACACCTAAAGGGCTCATATTGTCCACTTAGTTTTTGCACCCAAACTGATCATAGTTTAGTTTTTCATGAGCAAACTTTTGAATATCCTCTGAACATTCTGAAAGAAGTAGTAACATTTAAAAACATCCAACTAATACACTTCAGAAAAACGATCCATGAACGATGTTTTTGTACTAACGTCTTGAGAACATTATTAAAGACCAGAAAACGAATGTTTTATTAACGTTACTGAAGAACGTTTGTTGAGAGAACCTAACGTTTCCTGTTAGCTGGACAGTAGCGTCGGGATGCTCGGTAACAGTTTATCACTCCAAAGGTATTCTTCTTTTTCCCCTTGAAGTGAATGAACTTCACCACAGTACATCGGGGCCTTTACAGTATGTTTTAATAGTACAAGGAACTTCTTCTTTACAAGATCAAGCAACATTTGATTCCTCACAATATGAGCCCTTTAATATAGGCTATAGTGAGTTTATTAGTAATAGTATAGTTCAGCTGTTTTTGACCTTTTCACCTTGAAAGGGGTCATACTGGCCGGACACCAGTGTGTAGCTCATGCCCAGGTGAGGGAGATGATGCGTCTGAAGGTGGCGGCCGTACGGAACCGGTTCTCTCTCCCGTTCAGTTTCTCGCTCCTGCTCCGGAGATCCTCTTTCTCCAGGCTGAAGGGGCAAAACATACAACGTGTAAACTTTGAAATACTGTGAAGACGATGACATTCGTCATGTTTTATTTGATTAGAAGCCATACGCTCTTAAAATACATACAACAGGTGATTTGCCATGATAAGGCAGGAGAGGATGCGACAGAAGCTCTAATGCTGTTGAATCTGTCACTGGTTTGCTGCTTTGAGCTGCTTCTGAATCCTCTCTCCCTGCCGTTTTTCCATACAGAGGGTAATGGAAACCTAGAAAGGAAAACACAAAGCTTACTCTTTGTAGCGGCACAATAAAAACAATCCATACCCGGGGAGGGAATAACTTCTGTGACACGCCAATACTCGCATCTTGTTTTATTTGTAAAGCTTTGTACTGTCAACAAAAATATGTGCTCCTGCACTCGCGCCCATTCTTTCATGCTAACGGCTGACTCACATGGGGCGTCGGCATTAACGCTTCTCATTTACTTTGAATGGGTGACGTCATGTGTTGCCAAACTGAATTGTGGGTTCCATTGCGTTGCGTCACTGCCATTGCTTGTGGCAGAAGTAGAAAGATTATCAACTTTTCAAGCGCCAATGCAATCAGATCGTCTTATGCAAATACCCTAGCGCAGATGTGAGACAATTGTGTTCATGCAACACCGGAAAATAGAGGAACATCCAAATAGAGATCAGTCTTTATATACGTACCGGGACTTATTCCAGAGGGACCAAGCCTGGAAGGAGCTGGCAGAGGCGGTTGGTGAATCTGGTGTGTTTTGTGCTTGTATTGTGTCCGTGTACTCTATTTATCATTTAATCATTTAGCCTCCTTGTTAGAGAGCCCGACTCCCATGCTGGCGGACCCGAGTTCGAGTCCCGCTTAGCACGGACCGTTCAAACTGGATGGGAATGGGAGTGAGGTTTAGGGGGGTGAGTATAACAGATGTAGGCTAGTAAGAGCCGTGTAAACCTCACTCCCCTGATCTCAAGAGGTGCTCTAGCGACTGACGCTAGAAACTGCAGTCTTTAGCCTCCTTGTTTGACCGCCCGACTCCCATGTTGGCGGACCCGGGTTTGAGTCGCGCTTAATGCGGTTTGAACTGGTGGGGCTACACTAGCATAGCATGCAAGTAATCTAGAAGTAATTTGGTTGGCTGTTGTCACTATGTCGGTCGTGTCAGCACCAAGCTTCAGACACGGCCTCCGTCATGCGTCGAAGCCCCGTGTGAATCAGCCATAACACACACACACACCCACATAGTTAATGACACTCCAATTCTACTCTTGGTCACATGACATTCTCATTACATGGCTCCTAAGTTTGTTGTACAAGCTCCACTTCAAGAAAGATTTGTGGCATCATATTAAAAGCATGTAGAAGATGATTACCTGGGTAATTGTGCACCAAAGCTGGAGACATCACTCTGTACGCATTGCTGCTCGCCTCACACAGGTGCAAATAAGGGTAGGAGTGCTGAAACTGGAGGAAGGATTGCTGGGGTGATGAGGCGGCCCCTCTTGCGGTCTGCGAGTCTTCAGACATCTCGCCCGCTATCTCGTCCCCCTCCGGTCTGGTACTTTCCTCGGTGACCTCGGCAGCCGTCTCACACTTGACGTTCTGGAGTTCGGCCTCCAGCCTGGACTCGGACTCTCCGGGAATGTGCCAGTCTTTCCCCTTGTCTGGACTGAGACTCATTTCCTCAGAGATCTTGTTGACCTCTTGATTTTGCTGCTTCACATATTTGGACTGATAAGAGTGGCTCCAGGACTGAGATTCTGAAGACTAAACCCAGAGGAACATCTACTGTCAAACAGTTTCTGCTCTGACAACCAAAGAAATTACACACCTTACAGGGAAGCCCTTTGTTATGAAACAGTAGCCCTGTGTTTAATGCGTTCATTGAAAACTTCAAAAGGATGGCAACATCAATATGATCTCAATCATCAAAGAATCCTGGCAATTCGATCATTTGATGATTAAGGACCATATTTCCAAAAACACCACTCAAAACAACATGCGTTGGACTGTTATCCCAGCATAACCAAGGACATTTCTAGAAGTCTGTTAATGTCTTTAAAAGAACATTTCCTCAGTAAATGATAAGTAACATCAGTAACTTACATTTAGAAATGTTACATTTGTGTCCACATTTGATTTTGAGTTTGAACTCTCCAAACTGAGGTCTTCAGATTCCTTAAGGACCCCTTGTTCTTTTGTCATGGCGATATGAGATGGCTTTCCCTGCTGCTGCTGTTGCTGAAATGACAGCTGCTTGTCCAACTCCACATAGATGAAGCCAGGTTTTGCACAGTTAATCTTAACAGAGTTTGCCCCCTTGTGAATAGACTGAGGAGAGCTCATAAATTGTTTTTGCTCATCCTTTGTTCGTTCCTTTTGCTCAGATCCTCGCCTAACTTGACCTCTGCTCTGCTTGCTATACTGTATTTCCTCACAGCACGCCTCACTGAGTGGCCTGTGGGTGCTGGGCATCATCAGAACCTTCTGGTCCATGGAAACACCCCGGCTGTACTGTCCGTAATACAAGGACTGAGCCAGCGCTGTGTGCGTTTCAGCGTACTGAAGCTGTGATTGGGAACTTGAGTGACTAGACGATTCTGAGCTTTTTACATCCTCATTTAAGTCATCCTTTGTCCGACCGTAAGGTGAAGCCACCTTATGGAACGAAGTGGAATTGGCTTGCCCAGAGTGCATGTAACCTGGGATACAATGGGATTCATAGCCATGGCCATGAGATGTGGACTGGACCTCTTTTCCTGGGGTCACAGTGGGAATTTTGGGATTGATATTGGCGTTTGAATCTTGTGTGGAGTTCCTTCTAGATCTCGAGTTTGATCCACCGTCCTCGGCTGCATCGGATATGTCGGAGTATGCAGGGCTGTTTGTTTTAGTGGTCCCTCCATCACCGTTTGTCAGAGGGCCACAGTCCATTCTTGCAGAGCTCCCAATGGAAGGACTCGGTGCGTTGTCTGAGAAGGTGTACACCTTGTCGGCCTCGGCTCTGATACTCGCCATGCGGCTTTCCTGCGTTTCACCGGGACCGTTCACAACATCTTGCTTGCTCAAGTGCTCTTTCAAGAGGCTTACAGGAAAGTCTTTCCCGGTGCTCTTGGCATCGTCCGTTTTTATGTAAATCGGGTCGCTTTTGGGACTCCGGGGATCTTTGCAATTCCTGTCCTTTAATCGATGCTTTTCCTTTCTCTTACTGTCTTTGCTCAGGACTGCGGTGGGGTTGGCCATGTTAGCTTGTGCAATAATGTCCAGCTTTGGCTTAATGGGTTTCAGGGAGAGGTTCTTGGCTTTTGTGAGGGCAACAGTTGGAGAGGCCTGATGAGAAGAAACTTCTGGGATTTTAGTAGAAAACGCAGTGGGTGGAATAGCAGTCAGCTTCGGAGGAGCAGGGGTAGCGTTGGTGAGTCTATTTGTTCTAGACTTAGCCGAGCATCTCTCGGTGAACCCACTTTCTTTCTTTACTTTGCTACAGATGTCCCTCTTATCAATAGCACCCTCCGCTTCGAGCTTAGGCATCTCGACAGATGTGTTACGATCCGTCATGAGGCAGTTCTCAAGGACAACAGACATGTTGGAAATGAGTGGGAGGTTGCTCAGATCGTCTATGGATCCGTCCTTACTTGCCACGTTCTGGCGTATTTTTGCATTGGCTATGGGACTGCTGTCGTTGTTGAGCAATGCTTTCCTGCTCTTTGGAGAACCGACTGCATTGAGTTTATAAATGCTTCTGGGCTTCTTGGAGATGACGTTCTCAGAAGAATCAAAAGGTACAGAGCTAAGTGCTTCATCAAAATCTGAAAGTCTGTCCTCGCTTTCCACTTCAAACTCTTGCTTGCTGTCAGTGTTCAGGTGAGCGTGTGACTGGTGGTAACGAAGCCCGTTGATATGTTTGTACTTCTTGTTGCAGTTCGGATGTGGACAGTCTATTAGCATTGGGGACGCGCAAACTTGATCAAGAAACACAGGGTCAGATTTACCCTGAGGGGTGGAAGGAGCACTCCTGGATTTGGCTCGTATCCTTTTCCCATTCCCATTGCGAATGTCCTCCGAGACCAAGCTTAAATCTAGATCCACTGGGGCTTTGCTTTTTCTTTTTCCACATATAAGTGGATTGGATTTGATGTCCTCCATGGCATAGTATCCAGGTGTCCTACAGCCACTGAGGTTCAGACTCCCTCGTCTTCCTTTGTTGCTGATTCCCACACCGCGCCTCTTGTGACTTAGTCCTCGTATCTTGGAAAGACTTGGGTCGGCAGTTGGTTGTTCTGGCATGCTGAGTCGCATCCGTTTACCACGTCCACGTGCACAAGGCATTTCAGAGTCACTCATTGGTGACTCACAAAACCTAGTTAAAAACAACAAAGAGTCATGAGAGTATGTAAATAAGCACACTTTAAATGAACGATCTAAACAGGTTTAAACCTTAAAAGGGACAGATTTACTAACAGCTTGTGCCAGCTCAAACTTTCTTTTGGGGTTAAAAAACTACTGTCAGGATTTACTAAAGGCACAGTGAAAAGCCGTGGGCAGTTATTTTTGCGGCTGACCTTAGCGCATATGCATTTCTAAGAGTTTCCCTTTCAGACACAAAATTTATGGGAGGAGAGTATTTAAATAAACCATCCAATGTGATTTACTATGGTTTACTGTTTGTTGTGGCATTATTTAACACCCAACAAAGCATGTCTTAATCCATTTTCCACTCGATAGTTAATTTGCGCTGCTCTTGGTAGATTGTGAATGCTCTTATGGCTCTAATTTGCCCTGTTTAGTAAATCTGGCACCTTGGATCTTCAGTACACTGCAAGTCATGCATTCAAGAAGAAAGGAAGGTGTATTACCGTGGAGGAGCCCAGTCATGCTTGGTACAGTCCAAGAGAGTTCCCACATAGGTCCTTTTTCTCCATGTGACGTTCACAACTAGAACCCCTGGAATCAAAGAAAAACAGTCACAGAAATGAGTACCTCTGAAATATTGTGTGCAGGAGCAAAAAACACCCAGAATGAAAAAAAAAAATTAAAACATTTTCCATAATCACCAAATAAAAGCATTTAGGTTAAGTGAACTCTTAAGAATAAAGGTTCCAAAAGGTGCCAAATAACAGTACCGGTCCTCCCAATACACAAAATATGGAAGTTATGTAGGCACCGAACCACCTCTCAGAGATGATTTAATGACTAAGGATGCAATAGTTTTGGTTTTGATTTAAAGCGGTGTGCTGTCACCCTTCCTACATAACATCCAAATCAGACAAATCATGTAACATGACTGTCGTAATAAAGCGTACAGTCTCCTTCTGGACACGCTCGATACTAAAAGAGTTAAAAGCTTATTGAGCTGCAAAAGAGACGCTGTGCCCCAGGCGGCTTTCTGTGTGTGTGATCTGAGATGGATTGAAACACGGATAACTATAGGCCACTTTGGGCTTCGGGTGTGCACTTAAACGGACAAATACACACAAAAAATATGTCAAAATGCTTGTCTTGGCGTGTTTTGACTTAAACGTAGTCAGCTATGTCTTAAAGGGTTAGTTCACCCAAAAATGAAAATTCTGTCATTAATTACTCTCCCTCATGTCGTTCCATCCCCATAAGACCTTCGTTCATCTTTAGAACACAAATTAAGATATTTTTGATGAAATCCAAGAGGTATATGACTCGTCCATAGACAGCAATATAATCAACACTTTCAAGGTCCAGAAAGGAACTAAAGACATCGTTAAAACAGTCATGTGACTGCAGTGGTTCAACCTTAATGTTATGAAGAGACGAGAATACTTTTTGTGCGCAAAAACAAAACAAAAATAAGGACTTTATTCAACAATCTCTTCTCTTCTGTGTCATTCTCAAACGTCTCATATCGTCAGAACGCGACTCATTATTGGCCGGCTCCTGCATCAGCGTCACACGCATGCATGGTGCTGATCACATGATCAGCTTTGGCCAATACTGAGCCGGCATTTGGACGTAAACACGGAAGCTTCACTGTGTTACTGCTTCACCTGCGTAAGGATAATGATAGGGAAGAGAAGAGATTGTTGAATAAAGTTCTTATTTTTGTTTTGTTTTTGCGCACAAAAAGTATTCTCGTCTCTTCATAACATTAAGGTTGAACCACTGCAGTCACATGACTGTTTTAACGATGTCTTTAGTACCTTTCTGGACCTTGAAAGTGTTGATTATATTGCTGTCTATGGACGAGTCATATACCTCTCGGATTTCATCAAAAATATCTTAATTTGTGTTCGACATGAGGGTGAGTAATTTTTTTTTTGGGTAATCGAATGCTTGTCAGTTTATTAGATCTGTGCATTCGGTCTTAAAGTGACAGCAGCCTAATAAACCTGCTGCCGTCTGTCATTTAATGTTAATCAAACAACATCAAAACAAAAAATGAGAGAATAATTTACTCCTCTTCACTTAAGAACCTTAATAAGAATCAATGTATATTTAATTTATAAGGTGTGGATTATACTGAGTTTTATTTTTGCATTTGATTACTGGATTCAATTTCTGTAAAGTACACTATTATTAATAGTAAGCTAAATCGGCTATTGTTTTATGGACTGTTTCAACTCACATTTGTTGACAGTGAAGCTCCTCCTAAAGAACAAATCAAGAGGTTGGGGGTCATTTTGGGTTTTTTATGAACACATACAGAGTTTTGCTTAGGGCCCCCAGAAGTCTAGGACCGGCACTGCCAAAGAAGAACCATTTTTGAGCAGTTCCATTTTTCTTGCTGAACATTTGAATAAAAACCCTTTTTTTTTCCCTCTGTAAAGAACCTTTTGTGCAATGGAAAGATGTTAAATGTTCTTCATGGAACCATCGATGCCAATAAAGCAGCTTTATTTTCAAGAGTGTATTTTCGAATGGATTCATTCAGCGATGGAAGTTAAGATGGTGGTCTGCAATTTTAATTTGCTTAATCAATATGCAACCAGTGTCTCCTCTTCCTTCAAACGATTCAGTCTCACAGCTGCTTTGAAAACACAGTCCTGCGGAGCTAATGACAAAAACTCGTCCTTCACTCATCATCACGGATCCAGTAAAACCAAACCATTCATAATGTGGTGAAGTAGAGGCTTGATGACATATTTCTGCACAGAATAAAAAGCTCTCACCTTCCTCAGTCTCATGCCACACAATACCCTCTAGATTGACACTCGTTCCTGGTTGACATGGCTCCATGTAGCTGGACTCGAGGGCTTTCTCGGCTTCTTGTGTGTTTGTTCCAACTGACCGTGTCTTTACACTCAACTGGAGAGAGAGAGAGAGAGAGCATACACAGTGCAGCTGAAGTATAATGCAGCTCAATTTGATCAAAACAATTGACTGATGTTGTCCAAGCATATAAATATCCAATTGATCACTTAATCCTCACACAAATGGCGATGCCAACACCATCATGTCAGAACGTCCCTGTGAATGGTGTCACTGGAATCAAGACAAAATAAAAAAAAGACATCTAGCAGGACAATAGAGCAGAAGGGGGCGGAGCCTCTCGCTATATTTAAAACTGCAAATAACACACGAAAAGCGAATTGGCTTCAAACAAGCCAGTGTGTCTTTGTCCAAAACAAACAGAGGGAATTATGTTGCTTAGGTTTCCAATAGCAACAGACATGACGGTTTTCGCAGGGGCTGCATGCGTTAACAAAGGAAATGGCTGACAAACAAAAGAATGATGATATTGCAAAGCAAAACGCCGGATGGAGCTCTTTAGGATTTTGAGGAATCTGGAAAGAGATTCATGTCGCTCATAAAGAAGCACCTTTGGTGCATATGGAAGCACACAAACACTGAATCCGCCATCAGCTCGAGCTACAGCCTCACGCGCGTCTCCACATCACGATAACATCACGCGTAATTATGCGCGTATCGACTTGTTTTAGCGACATGAAGGTGTCTGAAGGACGGACGTGCGCTTACCGTGCTCGTGTCGTCGATGTGGTCAACAATAGCCGCGTCCATCCCGCCTCTGCTGATGAGGCTCTCCGCGCCGTTCTCAAATTCATCGCCGTGCTTCTCTTTCCGCGTCCTCGCCGCGTCTTTCTCTCTCCTCACTCCTTTGCTCTGGCTTTTGCCTTTCTTGGCGTCTTTGGCGGCTCGTGCGCGCGCGTCGGGGCTGCTGTCCACCGCCGCTGGTGCTGAATTCATCTCCCCGCCGCGTCCTTGAGCCTCGCGCCGCTTGCCGACGCACACTTTAGGAATTCCGCTCACAATCTCCAGCGCGTCCGTGGCGGAATTCCTCCGTTTCAGCTTGAATTTCTTGGGCTCCTTGCAGAGAAACGGCTGCTCGGCTCGCGCAAGGCCGTCGAACACGGCGCCTGCGCTCGCGCAATTGTACTCAAGCTCTTGCTCGCGACCTTCCGCCGTGCTTTTAACGCTTAAAACGCGATTCATCTCCAATCTCTGTCGATCCTTCTCCAAATCCGCGTCCAGGTCGATGATCAGATTCCCAACCCCGATCTCCCAGTCATCCCCGCTGTCGTCCGGATCCGCTCCGTGTGTCTTGATCCTGTGCTGAAGGGAGGAACTGACTGACATTCTCCACACAGGATTTCTGACAGAAAACGGTGATGAATCCTAAATCAAGTGGATGGGAGGGTATTAATCACACACAAGTGCTAATGGAAACTGAGTGACCGTGGTGCTGGAGAAACGCTCATGATGTCTCCACATTAAAACTCATTAAAACAGATCAGCGTGTAACCAAACACTCTTGAGTGACGGAATGATTGTGTGCAAATGAATCCATCGACATGTTACAGCAACATCTTTATGTCCGTTTAACCTGTCACACTTATTTCTGTGGTCAAACTAACAAGAACATGTTCTAAGAACGTTACAATTAAGTTATTTTGGGAATGATCTCAGCGTTCGGGTATTAAAATGTTTTTCTTGTTAATGTGAAGGCTATTTTATCATTTTGCAAGTATTATGGAATACTTTTGAATGTGTTTCTCAACCATATGGGGGAAAAAGTTTTATTGCAGTGAAATGAATGTACTATATTTTAGTTCGATAATGTTTTTTATTTAATATTTTGTATTTTTAGGGGATTTNATCGACATGTTACAGCAACATCTTTATGTCCGTTTAACCTGTCACACTTATTTCTGTGGTCAAACTAACAAGAACATGTTCTAAGAACGTTACAATTAAGTTATTTTGGGAATGATCTCAGCGTTCGGGTATTAAAATGTTTTTCTTGTTAATGTGAAGGCTATTTTATCATTTTGCAAGTATTATGGAATACTTTTGAATGTGTTTCTCAACCATATGGGGGAAAAAGCTTTATTGCAGTGAAATGAATGTACTATATTTTAGTTCGATAATGTTTTTATTTAATATTTTGTATTTTTAGGGGATTTTATGTTACTAAATTATATTTACGCAGTAGTTAAAATCCACTTATTGACTTTTTGAGCATAGACCTAAAAAAGAAATTTCCAACCTAAACTGTCATACATTTTGAATGCTTCAGACTTAATTTTGGTCTCTTTTTAAAGACGACACTTGGCAAATTATTGCTGAAGTGAAAAAAGTTTTTTTTTTAATTAACTTAAAAAAGTTACAGAATCTTACATTTATTGTTATGAAAAATGCACAAAAATACTTTTAACTTTTTATATGAAATATATATATTTTTTAAAAAACAAGAAGCGGCAAGAAAATCAAAGCCATGAATCTAAACTAGCTGTGTTTCAACTTTGAGCTTGATATCTCAAAAAATGAGCTTTCAGTAAGATTCTGTTCAGGCGCAGTACCGAACGCTTCCACTAGATGAAATTCGTTTCCAATGTGGTCATTTTTTCAGGACCTTTTAACCTTTTCGAATCATGCCCATTCATTTTTAGTGTGTTCACAGAGCAAGTGCCAAAACTTTACCAAGTTTCGTCCCATTCAGATGAAGTAAAAAAAAAAGAAAAACGTAAAATCTTTCAGTTAAAAATGACCGAAGAGCACCAGAGGGTTAAAAAAAGCATTAGATGAACGTCCAACTAAAATATTTCAGAAAAACGTTCCATGAATGATGTATAAATAACATTTTTGTTAATGTTATCCAAAGTTATCTACAAAACATATCTCACAGTTTACACACACACACACAATAATGCATGAAAAACACAAATTATATAGTTAAAATCAAGCCCATTTATTTATTGCATTGCATCTTTCGATATTCCTCCTGTTTAGAAGAGTGTTTTGACATTTGCATTTAAAGTAATGACTTTCACCATGATTATGAGAATGATTAAGTGTCAGTTAGTTCTTAGATGCTGCCAAATAGTTTTTAGAGTTCACTGAGAACAAACGCCGTCTGAAGATATGAAGATACGTCTGAAGAAATACAGCCTCTGTTCAGAGCGAGTTTGACTGAAGGAGGAGAGAATTTCATCTCAGGCTTGGCCATGAAAAATGTTCTGGATCAAGCAAAATGAAGGGCTTTTAATTTAATGTGTTAATGTAAAAATGGAGATCAAATGCATTTCAAGCATCATTTTATCTGCTGAGTGTCATTACATTAAAAATATCTACAAATAAATTCGAACATTTCTGTAGCATGGTTAGTTCAACTCAATAAATTAAATATAAGTAGATTTGGCAACAGTGAACAAATGTGGTCAATATACAAATGTACTGATTGTGTCTTCAGGAGTAGAAGGTCAGAACACTCTGATGGTTTCCTCGGACAAGAAGTATCGGCGGCAGATCTTTAGATAACGTGTCCAGCCAGGACATGTAAAGAGCGCTGGACACCGTCCCCTTTCTGGCCAGCGGCATGGTTCTGTGAAACCAGATGAATCAAATCATCAGCCAAAAACAGAGTCAGGTCATCTGTGTGCCTCATAAAGGGACATCAATATTTAAATGAAATGATTTATGTGTTAAATACGTGATCAGTGCTTACATGACGATGAGGTTGGCGGTGCTGGAGTGTTCCTTCAGAAGCTCGTTCAGCCTGATTTGGCGATTCGACTACATGAAAGAAGAGTGAGAACAGTGTATTTTATTTGTGATGTTCCGTCTGCATTGATGGAAGAATGGAGACATTCAAGAACTCAAAGATTTAACAAGTTCCAATATTTTCTCTTAACACCATGTCCTAACCTGAGGCAATTCCAGTGACAAGCAGATGTCTGTCCACAGCAGACACGAGATGCGACAAAATCAATATAAAAAAAATCACAGCCAATCAGAAGAGTGTGTGGGCGGAGTCTCTCTGCAAGCGCACTGCACTCGCAACCAATTCGATCAAACATCAGCCAATCAGAAGAGTGTGTGGGCGGAGTCTCTCTGCAAGCGCGCTGCACTCGCAACCAAATCAATCAAAAATCACAGCCAATCAGAAGAGCCTGTGGGTGGAGTCTCTCTGCAAGCGCACTGCACTCGCAACCAAATCAATCAAAAATCACAGCCAATCAGAAGAGCCTGTGGGTGGAGTCTTTTTGCAGGTGCGCTGCACTCGCAACCAAATCAATCAAAAATCACAGCCAATCAGAAGAGCCTGTGGGTGGAGTCTCTCTGCAAGCGCACTGCACTCGCAACCAAATCAATCAAAAATCACAGCCAATCAGAAGAGCCTGTGGGTGGAGTCTTTTTGCAGGTGCGCTGCACTCGCAACCAAATCAATCAAAAATCACAGCCAATCAGAAGAGCCTGTGGGTGGAGTCTCTCTGCAAGCGCACTGCACTCGCAACCAAATCAATCAAAAATCACAGCCAATCAGAAGAGCCTGTGGGTGGAGTCTTTTTGCAGGTGCGCTGCACTCGCAACCAAATCAATCAAAAATCACAGCCAATCAGAAGAGCCTGTGGGTGGAGTCTCTCTGCAAGCGCACTGCACTCGCAACCAAATCAATCAAAAATCACAGCCAATCAGAAGAGCCTGTGGGTGGAGTCTTTTTGCAGGTGCGCTGCACTCGCAACCAAATCAATCAAAAATCACAGCCAATCAGAAGAGCCTGTGGGTGGAGTCTCTCTGCAAGCGCACTGCACTCGCAACCAAATCAATCAAAAATCACAGCCAATCAGAAGAGCCTGTGGGTGGAGTCTTTTTGCAGGTGCGCTGCACTCGCAACCAAATCAATCAAAAATCACAGCCAATCAGAAGAGCCTGTGGGTGGAGTCTCTCTGCAGGCGCACTGCACTCGCAACCAAATAGATAAGTAATCAAATTCATGAATATTACACCATTTTAACATTAAAAATGCATACTGAATCACTAAAACAATCTTTGTCATAGAATACACTTGTTTGTTCACAGTTTGAAGGTTCTTGTTTCCTTTCATTTATTTTGAAGATCTGAGGTGAATTGTCCATTGTTGCTTTCAGTACGGCTATAAAGGTCACGCAAAATGATATTCAAACTCACATTAGATGCACATAATCAGTAGCTGAGATTACCATTGTCATTCTTTGCATGTTGTTGTTCCAGCCGCAGAGTTGCAGAAATAGAAATTGATCTGAGCTCATGCACGTCAGTTTCTGAGTGATAAACACTGACTCAAGCTTATTCACCTCAAAATCACTGAGGAGCTCAGATCAATGAGGCCTACGATCAATCAGATCCAAAAGTAAACACAAAACCTGTGCTAATTGAAATAAAAACAAGCTGATAAAAAGATCGAATCCAATATTTGGTGATAACGTAGCATGATGAGAGATTTATAAACAGGTTTTGTAGGCGGGTCATTTTTTACTCAGAACACCAAATAAGGTAAAGGATTTTGATCACAGCACAAGGGTATGGAGCAGGGTCTGAATAAGATCTGTGCAGTGAAATAAAGCTGGTTAGTTATGTGTCTTTCCACTGTTAGATGACACACGTGACACTCCATATCAAAGTACAATAAGAGCACGACATCCTGAAGAGTACGTGATGGTAAGCTGACCTTGGCCCTGTAGAGCTCCAGCTCATTATCTGTGATCCTCCAGGGCTCTTCAGCCTTCAGTTTCTCAGCAGCGTCCTGCTCCATGTCGTCTTCCCTCAGTCTGTACGGCTCAATCATCTCCTGAAACACCTGCTTACTGAGCACAGAATCAAACAGCTGCTGTTTCTAAAGGATACCAGTACAAAACATGCTCATTATTCACCGATTGATCTAAACTTACTTGTGTTTCTTTGGCTTGATGTTGATGTCTCCAAGAACGGTGATGTCAGAGAAATCAATCCTGAACTTACTGAGCAACGCCGCCATTCTGTGCCAGAGCAAAAGCTTTAGTAGTTTTCACTCAATGTATACACTGCAATATTGTTTTGACTCAATATTTCTGTCTTGTTTTCCAGCACAAATATATAAACATTCTTAAATGAAGATACATTTACTGGAGAAGAAAAATGACTTAAAAATGAATCAAAATTTTAAACAAGAACAAATATCTGCCAATGTGTTTAGAAAAATAAAGTTAAATATAGCTGCCAGCAGCAACAGGGTTCAAGCTCTTTAAGGCCTTTAAACACATGCGTAAAAAGATATTATGTTTTAATTAGCAAGCCTGTAACCATCTCGATCATAGATGGAAAAGAGCAAATACAGGCAATTTACCATAGGAAATATGTGGTTTTTAAAGCTTTTTAACAGTTATTGAGGTTGAGCCAAAAACCTAGAACTAGTTCGCCAAAGTTGGTTTTTGAAATAATCTCCAATATTTAACAAACGATTTGGTGGACAGCGGCGGTCCTAGAGGCAAAGTTGCTCAGAATGAGGAGTTCTACCATGTTGTATGACTGTCCATGGGCGTGCACTAAAAAAATCACACGATACACGATCCTTTACGCACGTCAAAAATGCGAAGGTGCAACCCGGTGGCTGATTTCTTTCAAAATTCTTACAGGCCTCTAGGGCCGTGAGTCAAACAGACCCAGCAAGTTTCATTCTGATTGGCCTCCGTTAACCTTCTCTGATTGCTGCTCAAACTTCATTGGCCGATGGCAGACATGTTTTTAAAGATACGTCAATGTCCTCATAGACAGTCATGGCACCTCAGGCAAAGACACTGCATGCCAATTTTCAAGTTGATCAGACTAATGGAGAAGTAGTTATAGCCATTTTCAAAAAAAATTTCCCTGTTATAGCGCCACCAAGTGGCCAGTCGCAGCGTCCATTATCAAGCCACCACAGAATGAGCTCTTACATAGGTGTGCCAAGTTTGGTGAAAATATCTCATTCCGTTCACAAGTTATAGGCAATTTTAGTAAAAGTGGCTCCACCTACTTTGAATGTTTTGGCGGCCCTTAGGGAGCGTGAATAATTATTGACAATTAGACTCCGGAGAATCTCACTGCTCTGGTTTGGCTCATATCGGGTCAAAAACCTAGGACTAGTTGGCAAAAGTAGGTTTTTCAAAAAATCCGAATATTTCACCAGAACAACGAGCGAATCCGAGGCATCCATTTTGTCCGTCTTGAGCCAAGGATTCCAACGACACTTGAGCCTACGCCTAACGGTTTTAGGAGTTATGAGCCATTTCATACTTTTGACCGCTGTAGCGCCCCCCAGCGAGCCTTGGTGACGTTGTAGACGGTGTGAGTACTACCAGCCCTCAAAGTTTCAAGTGTCTACGATGTACGGTTTGGTCTGCCTGATCACTTTTAGGGGAGAATGATGATCCTTGGAAAATTTAACAATTACAATAAAGTTTCAGAGCTACGCGATTGAACCGCTTCTTCAAATTAAAGGGTTAGGGTTACTAGTTACAAGTGCACTAGTTGATTATCTGTTAAACTACCAGTCAAAAGTTTGGACACACTTGTTTCTAAAGACCTTCAGCTCTATAGGCTTTTGCTTAAATTATTGAATCTAATTTTGCAGACAAATATAAAATGTCTAAAAAACTACGCAAAAGGAGCAAAATACCTCCAGCATGTGTAGAAATGAGTGTAACACTCACGCTCTGCGGTCGTGGTCGATCCGGTTTATCTTTCCTCCGATGAACACGCGGATCTTGCAGTCGCACCATTTCTTTTTGTTGGTGAGCAAATACGGTATCAGAAGAGTCAAGCCTACAGCATAAATCAATCATGGTGTCATTTATTAAAGCCACAAACTCTCACAGGATATAATGAAAAACAAAACCACATTGAAATTGAAATATCGCTTTACCTCCATCGTCAAACAGCCACCAGACATCAATCGTCCCTTTGCTCTGCTTCTTCTGGAACTGCTGACTGGCGGCCAGAAGTTTCTCGTCTGCAGGACTGAGCGGCAGCGGAAGCTTCTTAGTGTCTGAGGAACATTCCATTTCATCATTCTTCAAACATTATGGGAACTTTACTTTTGAATGTTCTCTGAACATTCTGAAACATTAAACGTGATTTTCTGACCTCTGAAGATAAGCGGGCTGCTTTGACAGCTGGTTGCTATAGATGATGGTTTCGAGGAATCGCTGTCGAAGTCTTTGATGTTGATGGACACCAAGAGATCCTTCATTCCAGGTGTTTTCTCCTGCGAAGACAGAAATTCATCTGAAGAAAGACCGGTGGAGTTAAAATCAATGATGAAGAGACTGATGAAGTGTACACTTCAGTAACTGGAAACTCGACCTTGTATGTGAGAGATGTCGAGACCTTCCTTCAGTCTCAGGACAACCACCCCATACTGCAGGTCAAACGCATCGCTGAAACACACATGAAGATTTCAGTTTGTAACCCAAGGCAATAAAACTGTCAGTGAGAGTTATCAGATTAAAGATGAAGACATGAAGAGCGTCAGACTCACTGGATGGTGTTGATGTAGGTTTCCACGTCCTTCATCTCGCCGTCCCTCCAGTTGTTCTTAAAACCGAATACTAGTGTGTTTGGTTTCAGGCGACCCAAACCAGCGGTCTGTGAATCACAACATTATGCTGAACAAGTGAGTTTCACTCGTACATGCAACAAAAATTGGTGTAGAAGCAATTTTCACTCAGAAATCGCTAGTAAATTTCACAAACAATCACAAAGAAAACAGCAAGAAATACACAGAATTAAATGTGATATAGAAAAATTGAAAAAGTATTTTCTTGTAAAATATAAATAAATTTTAGTTACAATTTCAAAAAATAATTTTTACACATTGCAAAAATGATTTTTCTATTTGTATTTTATCAAAAGTTACATAATCTGTCGTATTTCCCTCATGCGTTCTGACCTGTAGGAGATACTGCGCTCCCTGTCTGAGATCATCAGCAAACACAGGAGCGTAGAAGGCTTTGATTCGCGCCTTCAGGAGCCAGCGCTGATAGCGGACCTGCTCGTTCATCATCTCCTTATAGTTCGGCCGCCGGTATCCCTGCAGGAAAATGAGAGAACAGGTGCAGTTTTGGTTGTGGGAACTGCATAGACTGATGTTCTTACACAGTATTTTGGTCTTGCTTTTTTATAGTACAAGTATCTAAAGATTTTTAACCCTCTTGTGCTCCTCATTTAGGACTCACAATCACACTGCTTCCCAGACAAAAGTGGCCGAACAACTTAAATATAATTTTTTTTCCAGTAAAATCAATGTAATTGTAAAGCAGGATGTTTCAGAAACGAGGGAGAGTCGGATCCAAATGCAGCCAAAGACATTTATTAGCAAACATAAAGTTAAACCCAAGTACAGGGAAAGGCAGGAAAAAACAGAACAGACCAAAAACTGATAACCAGAGGATAACTAGAAACAGGTGAGGGTAATCAATCACTATGGCAACAAACAAGGGTAACTATAGAAACAAAGTAAAACAGGAACTAAACAGGGCATGAACACTTGGACCGATGGAAACAGAAAATTGCGAGCAGCAATTATCGGGGTTCGAGCACTTTAAGGCCTTTAAGCACATGCGTAAAAAGATATTATGTTTTAATTAGCAAGTCTGTAACTATCTCGATCATAGATGGAAAAGACCATTTACAGCCAATACAGGCAATTTACCATAGGAAATATATGGTTTTTAAAGCTTTTTAACAGTTATCGAGGCTGAGACAAAAAACTAGGACTAGTTCACCTAAGTTGGTTTTTAAAATAATCTCCAATATTTAATGAAAGATTTCGATGGACAGCGGCGGTCCTAGAGACAAAGTTGCTCAGAATGAGGAGTTCTACCATGTTGTACGACTGTCATGGGCGTGCACGAAAAAAATCACACGATACACAATCCTTTATGCACGTCAAAAGCGTGAAGGTGCTTTCAAATTTCTCACAGGCCTCTAGGGCCGCGANTTCGAGCACTTTAAGGCCTTTAAGCACATGCGTAAAAAGATATTATGTTTTAATTAGCAAGTCTGTAACTATCTCGATCATAGATGGAAAAGACCATTTACAGCCAATACAGGCAATTTACCATAGGAAATATATGGTTTTTAAAGCTTTTTAACAGTTATCGTAGGACCTAGGACTAGTTCACCAAGTTTTTGAAATAATCTCCAATATTTAATGAAAGATTCGATGGACAGCGGCAGTCCTAGAGACAAAATTGCTCAGAATGAGGAGTTCTACCATGTGGTAGGAATGTCGTGGTCGTGTGTGAAAAATCACGCAATACACAATCCTTTATGCACGTCAAAAACGTGAAGGTGGCCCCTGGTGGGTGATTTCTTTCAAATTTCTCACAGGCCTCTAGGGCCGCGAGTCAAACAGACCCAGCGAGTTTTGTTCCGATCGGCCTCCGTTAACCTTCTCTGATTGCTGCGCAAAATTAATTGGCCGATGGCGGACATGTTTTCCGAGATGCGTCAATGTCCTCATAGACAATCATGGCACCTCCGACAAAGACACCGCATGCCAATTTTTAAGTTGATCAGACTAACTGTGAAGTAGTTATAGCCATTTTGATGTTTTTTTCCTGTTATAGCACCACCAAGTGGCCAGTCACTGCATCCTTTTTCACGCGACCACATAATGAGCTCTTACATAGGTGTGCCAAATTTGGTGAAAATATCTCATTCTGTTCACAAGTTATAGACATTTTAGTAAAAGTGGCTCCACCTACTTTGAACGTTTTGGCGGCCCTTAGAGACTTTTTTAGATTTTTTTGATAATTATTGACAGTCAGACTCAGGAGAATCTCACTGCACTGGTTTGGTTCCGATCGGGTCAAAAACCTAGGACTAGATCGCAAAAGAAGGTTTTTCAAAAAATCCAAAATACCCAAAAATTTTGCAGAGCGAATCCAAGGCATTCCAATGACACTTGAGCCAATGCCCAATACCTCAGAAGTTCTGAGCCATTTCGTGCTTTTCTCTGCTGTAGCGCCCCCGTCAGGCCAATCGTGACCGTGTAGACAGTGTGAGTACCACAAAGTTTCAAGTCTCTATAACGTACGGTTTGGTCTACCTGATCACTTTAATTGGAGAATGCTGTTCAGAATGTGGTTGAGCTCTACGCGCTTGAACCCCTAATGAATGTATCTTGATTTCAGAATGTTTAGATATTTGTGCTGGACAACAAGATAGAAACACTGAGGAAGAACATCATTATTTGCAGTGTCATACTGAAGAAAAGATGAAATATTGAAGTGACGTACCGTGCGCACATGGCCGCAGACCATCAAGCCCACGCTTTTGGTGAAAGCGTGCACCAGATACATCAGCGCAGGGCGTGAGTTTGGAAATCCAGACATTATGAGACACTGAGGCCTGTGGGAAACATCACATGATCAGTCTCTAGAGTCACACATGCAGCGTCTGTATGAACAGGTGCATCACCTGAAGTTCTTGATGTGATCCTCGACTCCCGTGAGATGCAGACTGTGTGTCAGGGCTTTATTGTACATCAGCGCTTGTGTCGACGAACCCCAGTTCACATCTGAGGCAGAAAGACGCATTTAACCTCTCAGTTAGGATTCACTCAGGGCTCACATTAGTTAACATTTATCCATTTGGCAGATGCTTTTATCAAAGCGACACACATTGCATTAAAACTATACATTTGATCAGTTCATGCATTCCCTGGGAATCGAACCTTGGTGTTGCAAGCGCATGCTCTACAAGATGGCACATAATCACAGATCTGAAGTGATCTGAACAGATCTGACCTGGTTTCTTATAGCTGACGTATATGTAGAGCGCCAGGACGATGCCGTTGGTGACCAGCGCGGCCCACCAGTTGATCACGAACATCACGACGCAGCACAGCACGGCTCCGGCCAGAGACACCCACTTGTTATAGTATTTGAAACTCGGACGCCACCCTGTCCAGATGGAATCAACATGATCAACTTCATCTGTGATGTTTTGCACACTGACTTCAGAGCATATGACACTTGCCTGGAGAGTTCGCCAGCGACGCGTGGAAAACAGAGAAATTTATCAACGCGTAAGAGGCCAAGAAGAAGTTGGAAATGATGGGAGCGATGATGTTTAACTCCGCTGAAACACCAACACATGTGGTTTTAGACACAGCCGCTGTGGTTTACATATAAGAGTTCAGCGGAGTGTGATTTACCGATCAGGATGAAGGCCAGACCGATGAGGAAGGTGAGGACGTAAGCCCGCAGAGGCTCTTTGTTCTTTCCGTATCCTTTGGCAAACACGTGTAATCCGGGGTAGATTCGATCCTTACACAACGCCTGCAGAAGCACACGCACATAAAACACCTGCATCAGCTCACACAACTATAAACACTGATATATAGTTTTTACCATAGTTAAAAGACTTGTATTTGCACAAAATGTTGTTTTTGACTGGCTTTTTGGGCTGTCCGTCATTTATCTGTTGTAAGGTGTTGCAAACATAGAGAAAGAGCTGAAGGTCTGACCTGGAAGACTTTGGGAGCGCTGACCAGAGACGCCAGCGCCGACGAGAGGGTGGCAGAGAAGATTCCAGCCGTAATGAGCGGCCCGAAGCCGGACACCAAACTCATGACCTGACAGAACCATCATCAACATCACATTCATCACAGAGAGCTCTGCAAAGCTGTGTTTATTTGAGCAAAAATACAGTAAAAATGTGAAATATTTTTACAATGTAAAACAGCTGTTTTCTCTGTGAATATATTGTAAAATGTAATTTATATCCTGTGATCAAAGCTGAATTTTCAGTATCATTACTCCAGTCTTCAGTGTCACATGATCCTTCAGAAATCATTCTAATATGATGATTTGCTGCAAGCTTTTGACTGGTATTGTATGCATTTCATATAATTATGATAACTATAAGCACATCTGGTTGGCGTCACACACACACCTGGAAGTCGTTCTGAAGGCCGTACTTGCAGCCGCCCTCTCTGCAGATGGAGAAGTCGTATCCGAGCGTGCAGGATGCATCCGTGCAGTTCTCCAGCGAGCCGACGATGGTGTCGTTATCATCACCTGTGGCGTCTCGCACGATACAAGAGCCTGAAAATACAGCAAACGCACAACATCACCTCTGATCTGTGACTCCAGACCACAGTCAGAGGAAGATCACACTCCAATACCGTTTGAGATGGCGACGGCGATGTAAACCACTCCGGTGATGAGGATCGCCAGGAGAGTTCCTTTGGGAATCGCTGATTGCGGATCCTAGAGAGACGGGCCGATGTAGGCAAATGTTATTAATATCATCTCTTTTGAAATGTGATGACAAAAATCCACCGAAACTCAAACATAACCCTTGAGAGTAGTGATGCACTGAAATCTCAGCAAGCAAAAATTTTCGTCCGAAACAGTGTTCAGCTGAAATGGTTTTGTGTGGCCAAAATCATTGACTGAAACAGTCATGTTTAATTATTAACTAGCTTTATATCTCGCAATTCTGACTTTATATCTTTTATGTCACGTAATTCTGACTTTATATCTCACAATTCTGACTTTATATCTCGCAATTCTGACTTTATATCTTTTATATCTCGCAATTCTGACTTTATATCTTTTATATCTCGCAATTCTGACTTTTTATCTTTTATATCACGCAATTCTGACTTTATATCTTGCAATTCTGACTTTATATCTCACAATTCTGACTTTATATCTCGCAATTCTGACTTTATATCTCACAATTCTGACTTTATATCCTTTATATCTCGCAATTCTGACTTTATATCTCACAATTCTGACTTTATATCTCGCAATTCTGACTTTATATCTCTCAATTTTGACTTTATAACACACAATTCTGACTTTATATCTCACTATTCTGACTTTATATCTCACAATTCTGACTTTATATCTCACAATTCTGACTTTATATCCTTTATATCTCGCAATTCTGACTTTATATCACGCAATTCTGACTTTATATCACGCAATTCTGACTTTATATCTCGCAATTCTGACTTTATGTCTCGCAATTCTGACTTTGTATCTCGCAATTCTCTTGCAAGAGTTTATATCTTGCAATTCTGAGAAAATTATTATATTTTTTATATCATGGTGGTGGAAACAAGCTTCCATACTAATGTGCAATTTAAATGTTTGCACAACTCAGTTTTGACTATTAAATAAATTTGATTACATTTTTTCGGCTAAATAAAAACTTTAATTTTGGTTTTCGGCAAAAGATTTTCAGTGCATCACTTGTTGAGCGTGAATAATCCCTCACCGCCAGGTCTCCAGATATATTGGCCCCTGCCAGGATTCCTGTGGCGGCCGGGAAGAAGATGGCAAAGACCGAGAAGAAGGTTTCATCATCTCTGAAGTCTGGACCCATGTTCTCCATCATTATAGCAGCTTTGAGATGGACAAACACAGGAATGACAAAGCTTTGAGTATGAAGAATCCCCAATAACACAATATAGATTCATATAAAATAGCAGAGACGTCCCACCGTTATAACTAAAGAAACCTTTGGGTTCCTTTGACTCCACAGGGATGAAGGATCCAATGAAGTAGTTGCAAATTGCCGCCACAAGAATCACCAACAACACGATCTGGGCCTGTCAAAGAAAATCAATACATCAGGAGAATAATAACTACAACATCTAAAGAAATAAACTGTAGAATTCTGGGAACGTAGGAATATACTGACCTTCGCCTCCCACTCCATTCCAGCGATGGAGATTCCCAGCAGTAAAATGACCGTGAGCGTTCCCACGATCCTGATGTCATTCATCTCATCGGTCATCAGAGCGTCTATACTCTGACAAACACATGGTTTACATCATAAAACTTTATAAGAATGAATCAGAGTATAGACGCTCTAATATATGCCAGTCTGTCACCCTCAGAGAAGGCATGTACATCTGATCATCTTCATCATTATCATCCAAGGCCTTTGCGTTCATACTCACATCCAGAAGTTCAACGACAGTTTCTGCGAATCCCACGACATACATGGCCACAGCGACGGCATTGGCAAAGGCAAAAATCAGACCAATGGATCCTCCGAACTCTGGACCCAAACTCCTGGAGATTAGGTAATACGCCCCGCCTACAAACATAAATTACACTTTACTATATATTCACATAGAAAATGGTTATTTTAAATTACAATAATATTTTACAAATTTTACAGTATTTTTGATCAAATAAACGCAGCCTTGATGAGCAGAATAGACTCTTTCACAAACTTTTCGGTTATAATTACAGTTACGGTTATAATTTTAATTGTAATATATTACTGCGCTCACCTCCGCGCACGAAGCCATTGGTGGCGATCGCTGATGTTGACAGTCCAGTGATGGTCGTCACCACAATCGCCATGAGAACGATGGCGCAGGAAAGAGCTGAAAACAACCAGACATTCACAATCTATGACCAGACACTGCAAACCAGTACAGGTTAGTTTAGTTAGCGTACCGATGCCAGCTTGACCCACAATCCACGACATCCTGATGAACAGCATCACTCCCCAGATGTTCAGCATGCATCGTATCTGGACACAATCATCATGAACGATCATCAGCACGAACGATTGATCATTACGTCTGTGAAACGCTTGTGTTCGTCAGACTGACCAGGACTCCTTTGACCCATCCGAACTTCACCGTGCCGCCCTTGGAATCGGACGCTTCCTTCAGTGTGATGATCTCAGCGGACGTCAGCTCCTCTCCTCCAATGGGAAATCCCTCCTCAAACGGCTCCTACAAACCAGAAAACAAATATCTGCCAATGAGGTCAGAAAAATCTACTTAATCCAAAGAGAAAACAAGGTTATTTTTCTGACTCCATTGGCAGATATTTGTTCTTGTTTTAGGCACAAACTCACTTCATTTTGATTCATTTTTCATTAAACAAGACTTAATATCTGAAGTCATTTAAACGTGTCTTGATTTGAGAATGTTTAGATATTTGTGCTGGAAAACAAGACGGAAACACTGAGGAAGAACATCATGTTTTGCAATACATTAAAGCTCTCAGTACAAAAACCTCATTTCTCATATGGCTTTAGGGTAAACCTTTACATTTGTTCATTTAAAACACACTTTTATCTAAAAAAGACTTGTCAACAGTAATCTAGAGACACAGACAGAGAGATGACACAAGAAGAGAATTATATAACTTTTTCTTTATTATAGAAAGTGTCTTTACTTGTGGACTAGTTAAGAACTTGTGGATAAGATATGGAGCAACATCAATTAAAACTTTCAGATTTTCATCTGATCATCATAATGTCTTGTTTGTTTCCATCCATTAACTTGTCAATCTTGATTTTGCAATAGAAACTATTGACTCTCTCTTTTCCAGCACATTAGACTCAGTTGCTCCTTTGTGCTTGAAGAAGATTAAGGAAAATAGTCCAACGCCGTGGTACAACGAGCACACTAGGGCCCTTAAGAGAGCAGCCATAAAAATGGAGCGCAGCTGGAAGAAAACAAAACTAGAGGTTTTTCGCATTTCGTGGAAAGAAAGCAATTTTGCATACAGAAAGGCTTTAAAAACTGCTAGATCTGCTTATTTTTCAACGCTCTTAGAAGAAGAAAAAACACAACCCTAGGTATTTATTTGATACAGTGGCTAAATTAACAAGAAATAAAGCTTCAACTTCTGATGTTTCCAAACAGCACAGCAGTAATGACTTTATGAACTTCTTTACTTGCAAGATTGATAATATTAGAGAGAAAGTTATAACCGTCTACTACAGTATCACGTCAGACAGTGCATTATAGTGTCCCTGAGGAAAAATTCAATTAATTTACTGCTTTAGGAGAGGAAGAATTGTCTAAACTTGTTAAATCATCAAAATCATCCACATGTATGTTAGACCCTATACCGACTAAGCTATTGAAAGAGATGCTTCCAGAGGTCATAGATCCTCTTCTTAATATCGTCAATTTGTCTTTATCACTAGGATACATACCGAAAACTTTTAAGATGGCTATTATCAAACCTCTTATTAAAAAACCACAACTTGATCCTAGAGAATTAGTCAATTACAGGCCGATTTCAAATCTCACTTTTCTGTCAAAAATACTAGAAAAGGCAGTATCATCACAACTATGTTCCTTTTTAGAAAGAAATAGTATCTGTGAGGATTTCCAGTCAGGATTAAACCGTATCATAGTAAATGATTTGTTTATATTGTCAAATCGTGGTTGTACTGGATCTTAGTGCTGCATTTGACACTATCGACCACAACATTCTTTTAAATAGACTTGAAAATGATGTTGGCATTAGTGGAATTGCATTGGCATGGTTCAAATCATACTTATCTGACCGTTATCAGTTTGTAGTAGTAAACGATGAGATGTCATATCAATCACAAGTTAAATATGGAGTACCGCAAGGCTCAGTACTAGGACCGTTGCTTTTCACTCTGTACATGCTACCCTTGGGAGATATCATTAGAAAGCATGGCGTTAGTTTTCATTGTTACGCTGATGATACTCAGCTCTATATTTCTTCACGCCCTGACGAAACTTACCAATTCACAAAATTAACGGAATGCATAGCTGACAAAAAAAAAATGGATGACCAGTAATTTTTCTACTTCTAAATTCAGAAAAAACAGAGATTCTAATTATTGGACCAAAAACTTCTTCACTCAATAACCTAGAATACTGTCTAACACTTGATGGCTGCTCTGTTAAGTCTTCATCGTCAGTTAGAAACCTGGGTGTGCTCTTTGATACCAATCTTTCATTTGAAAGCCACATTTCTAGCATCTGTAAAACCGCATTCTTCAATCTTAAATATATCTAAACTACGACATATGCTCTCAATGACAAATGCAGAACAGCTAGTTCATGCGTTCATGACCTCAAGGCTAGATTACTGTAACGCTCTACTGGGTGGTTGTTCCGCTCACTTAATAAACAAACTCCAGCTGGTCCAAAACGCAGCAGCTAGAGTTCTTACTAGAACCAGGAAGTATGACCATATTAGCCCAGTTCTGTCAATACTGCATTGGCTTCCTGTTAAACATCGTATAGATTTTAAAATCTTGCTAAATGGATTAGCTACCCAATGTAAATTAGGCAAATGATATATGATCAAACCTTCAGAATATAGAAATGAATATAACTGTAAAGTTTGTTGTGTGTGTAAAGTGATTTCTGACTCAAACTCACCACCTTTAAAGATTGAAATATACAGATGCATTAAAAGTGTATTTTGGATGTTTTCTTTCCACTAATCTGAATGAAGAAGCAAAATAGAGCTCAAAACTGACCGGTGCATGAGAACACAATGGTTTGCCTGTAGAGTCTCATCTTTAAGTTTTCAGTTTGGTGAGTTGAGCTGTTTTACTGATTGACAAACATCCTTTCACAGAAGTGTGTAACCTGTGTGTTCAGTGATGTTCGGGACACTGGGTCTTTGACAGAGATGTGCGGGTCACACGCTGACATTGTGACGCGACCCAGAGCTGCAGCGGGTGATCATGGCGCCGCACGGGGTGGGTGTGTGAGAGAGACTATTGTCTGAAGACAAGAGTGTGTGTGTGTGTGTGTGTGAGAGAGAGAGTGTGTGTTGTCTGACATCACACAAGTCAGGAGAAACATACAGAAGAATCAGTCGAGGGTCGACGCATCAGTCATACTGCTATAACACATCTGAATATGATCTGATGAGAGTTTTTAATACCACATTTATATTGCATGTCATTAAAAACAATAAACTGCAGAATCATAGAGTTCAGTAACTATCACATTTTGAGTTATAAAAGTTTGAGTAGTTTCATATGTCAGTTTCAAACATTCAATCACTCATTTTGAATCCGACTTCTGCAGGCAAAAATAATGATTTGATATTTTTGTAAATTAAAAATAACCCAAGTTGGGTTAAAAATGGACAAACCCAGTGATTTGGTTGTTTTAACCCAACCTGCTGGATAGTTTCATTTAACACAAATATTGTTTAAAAATTACAATATTGCTCACTTGAAATTAACCTAAAATAGGTTGGAAATGAATATTTGTTAATATGTTTAATAAATAATAATAATAAACATGTATTAAATTGCTTATTAATAAATGTTCACCTTTTGATTATTATTGTTGCCTCTAGTAATTATGTGTCTAATTTGTAATTTCCAACTTATTTTGGGTTCATTTTAAGCCATATAGTCATTTTTAAACAATAGTTGAGTTAAATAAAACTACCCAGCAAACATTTAACCCAACTGCTGGGTTTGTCCATAATTAACCCAACTTGGGTTGTTTTTAACCCAGCATTATTTCCAATTTCAAACAAAGACATTAAATAGATATAAATACTACAGAATTGATTTAGACAGAATTGATTTTGTTTTTAAATAAACCCACCATGATAATATTCACTGTATGTGACAACATGCCCCAACATAACTCGAGCACTAAATAAAAGCCACACTGTATAAAGTAAACCTTAATGAAAGTGTGTGAGAGCTGAAGAGAAGCACCTTGTCGAGCTCATCGTGTAGTTCCGACAGCGACGGTCGCAGGAGCTTCTCCCCGAGCGGAGCTTCTGTCTGCCGGTAGAAGTCGATGTTCGGCACCGCGTCGATGGTGTTGTGACCGAAAGTCCGCAGGTAATAAGTGCTGGAGTGCGTGTCCGAGAAATGACTGAGACCTCCGGTGGATGAATGCAGACTCGCCTCGCTTCTCACCGTGTCTCCGTTCACACCCGCGTCAGGTGCGGCGTCAGACGGGCTTAGGAAGTTCACCACCCGGAACCTGCCCTTGGACTCCTCGCCGGTGGAGGAGCGCGATCCCGGGGGAGCGACACCCGCTGCCGCCGCAGCCGCCGCCGCTGCTGCCTCCGCCACCGGGTCCACCTGGAAGCGGCTCTGAGAGGATCCAGGGGCCCGGAGGGCGGGTTTCTGTCCGGCTGGAGGAGATGAGGGCTGATCTGACATGATGGAGATGGAGAATCACGAGGCGCGCAGCAGGTAACGGTCCGGTAGCGCGCTCTGCGCGTCCATCACGTACTATAGAGACACCGGAGATCACCGGCCGGTTATAATCCGTCAGACGTGACGACACTCGTGACCGAGATTGACAGCAGAGTTTCAACTCTTCACTGTGACAAGTTTGAGTTCGAAAACAGTTCGATTCCGAATTGAAAGTATTTAGAATCGAATAAAATCAGTTGATATTTTCATTGTTTTCATTTCTGATGTTTTCGCGTTTTTTCGAGCAGAAACACAGAAGCGTTTAGTTTAAGTGTTCGTTCTTATGTATGTCTAATTATGTTTTTGTTACTTGATTGATATATTGTATTTTAAGCAGTTTAAACAAGCTAAAACTTTTAAGACACATAATCAATTTCTTCTGTAATTAAACATGCCGTTTTATGCGTTCCCAGATAATGTTCTACGAACGTTTTGCCAAGTTATGAAAACGTTATTTCAAAATTTCAATATTTTAAAAACGTTTTTTCTCTGTTATGCGAACGTTAGAGATTATTATAGAGATCAGGACGTTGTTTTATCATGGGAACGTGGTTTTAATGTTCTCTGAACCATCTAGGAACGTTTGAAAAACATTAGAACGATAAAACGTTCCGTGAACGATGTATAAATAATGTTTTTGTGTTAATTTCTTGAGAACATTATTAAAGACCAGATAACTTTGAATGAACGTTTTATTAACGTTACTGGAGGAATGTTTTTGAGACAACGTTGACAGAACGTTAGTCAAAGTTTCTGAGAACGGTTCACTCTAAAAAAAAATGCTGGGTTAAAAACAACCCAAGTTGGGTTAAAAATGGACAAACCTGTGACTGTGTTGTTTTAACCCCAAACAATCCAATCGCTGGGTTTGTCCATTTTCAATGCAACTTTGGTTGTTTTAAACTAAGTATTTTTTATAGTGTATAGTAAGTACTTAATATTACTCAGTATGAAAAATGCTGGGTTAAAAACAACCCAAATTGGGTTGAAAATGGACAAACCCAGTTTTATTTAACTCAACTATTGATTAAAAATGACTATATGTCTGGCTTAAAATGAACCCAAAATATGTTGGAAATTAAAAATCAGACACAGAGGCAACAATAATAATCAAAAGGTGAACATTTAATAATAAGCAATTTAATAAATGTTTATTGTTTCATTAAACATATTAATAAATATTAATTTCCAGCATTTAGGTTCATTTTAAGCAAGAAATACAGCAATTTTTAAACAATAGTTGAGTTAAATAAAACTACCCAGTCAAACATTTAACACAACTGCTGGGTCAAAACAACCCAATTGCTTGGTTTGTCCATTTTCAACCCAACTTGGGTTGTTTTTAGAGCATTTATATTATGGAATATTTGTTATATTAAAAAAAAAAAATAGTGCAAAAAGTGATTAAAAAGAACATTTTGAAAATATACACTTCTCATTCACATTAAAACCTAAAATCTTCATATTGGGCAAATTAAAAGTGAACTCAAGCATTTCAGGATGTTTGGAGCTGAAAACCTCAAACTCCNTTATGGAATATTTGTTATATTAAAAAAAAAAAATAGTGCAAAAAGTGATTAAAAAGAACATTTTGAAAATATACACTTCTCATACACATTAAAACCTAAAATCTTCATATTGGGCAAATTAAAAGTGAACTCAAGCATTTCAGGATGTTTGGAGCTGAAAACCTCAAACTCCCTCGTGAGCTCGACACTCGTCCTCATTCCAGCTCAGAGAGACAAAAGCGTTCTGTGAGAGCAGAGATGACATTCAGTCACATTAGCATACAACACAACACACTCTTTCAACGTCCACTCTTTACAATGCCGAACTGAAAGAGATCCTTCGCAAACCACCACCCTCACAAGAACATTGTGTTTAACGATTAAGAAAACGTTTTGTCCTTCTTTTCTTATATGGTGATTATAATGCATGTCTGCAGCCGCATTAGTTTCACATAAATAAAAGCAGCAGGGTTTTGTTTCTCTGTGAAAGTCTGCAGGTTGTTTGAATGTTGTCGAGTCGTGCGTCATCTAAATCACAATCATCACGACAAGCATCAAGACAAACTTTATTCACTTCAACTGACAATAATACACAGTCTTTCATTCATATCTTACTTGCAGATCTAATGAGATTCAGCAAGTGATTCCCAGCTAACAGGGAATGTTCTCCGAACGTTCTGGCAAGGTTATGAACAAACGTTCTTCCAGTAGAGCGCTCGTTATTTATCGTTTTATATATAACTATTAATAGTCATCTGGTCTTAAACAATGTAAACGTCACTTTTGGACACAACTGGCAAGGTTCATGGAACGTTTTGTCTGACACATTTTTGTTGGACGTTCGCCTAACGTTTTTTAAAAATGTTAGTACTTGTATAAGAACATTCAAAAGTAACGTTCCCATAATGTTTGAAGAATGATTAAATACTCTCTAAAACTCAGCAATCGGATTGTTTTAACCCAGCAATTCCCTTAATGTTTTCTCTAACGTTTGCATAACCAAGAAAAACTTTAAAACATTTTAAAAACTTGAACGTTCAGAGAACAGTCAGGAAAAAAAATGTTTTTTGTGGGAACGTTCTTAGAACATGTTTTTGTTAGCTGGGTTACTGCACTGCAAAAAATGCTGTTCTTAATTTTTTGTCTTGTTTCTAGTCAAAATATCTTAAAGTTCTTAAATCAAGAAGCATTTTCTTGACCAGTAAAAATTATTTTCATGTTTTCAGAAAAAATAAGTCAATATTAAGTGAGTTTTTCCTTAAAACAAGCAAAATAACCTGCAAGTGGGGTAAACTAAATAATCTTAATCCAAATTGAAAACAAGATTATATATCTTACTTTTGGTTTGATATAAGATTATTTTGCTTGTTTTAAGGAAAAACTCACTTAATTTTGACTTATTTTTTCTGAAAACATGAAAATAATTTTTACTTGTCAAGAAAATGCTTCTTGATTTAAGAACTTTAAGATATTTTGACTAGAAACAAGACAAAAACTCTAAGTAAGAACAGCATTTTTGCAGTGTGTACAGTCTATTCATACAAAGTATCAAATATCCGTATAGTTTATACTCTTTATTAAACATATCATCAGTCAAATGAGTGAGAAAACACTGGCTCAGTTTATTTGTTTATTTTATGTTTGACTTCATTACTGAGATCATTTATTCTAATGTTTGCATAAAACAGCAACTAATTATTCTTATGATGATGATTTTTTCTTCACAGTTCTTAAACAAGAAACACATTGAAATCATGATGATGACTGGAATGGTTTCCACTTCGCTGAGAGAAGAACGTCCGTCAGGCGTCAGTCACGCTCTCCATCAGTCTCTGCAGGTTTCTGTGAATCTGGAAAAGCATGATTGTGTTGTTCAGAAGAGCTCATAATCAATAATCACTCGTGATCATAATCACTGTGGAAGGAGCTCAGCTAACAAGGAACGTTATGGCAAGGTTCTCTCAAAGTTATGAACAAACGTTCTTCCAGTTCAAAGTTAAGTTTGTGAAATGGAGTTTCCTTAACGTTCGCGTGAACAAGAAAAAACTTTTGCAAAGTGTTCTTAGAACATATTTATGTTAGCTGGGATTTAAAATTTTATAATTTAATCTGACATTTAACCTCAGATTCGACACAAAAGATTCATAACGCTCCGAAGCTTCCTGAAGCAGTGTTTTGAAATCGGCCATCACTAAATAAGTCGTTATTTAGTTTTTTTGGCGCACCAAAAATATCCCCGTCGCTTTATAATATTAATATTGAACCACTGTACTCACATGAACTGATTTAAATATGTTTTTAGTGCATTAATGGATCTTGAGAGAGGAAATGTCATTGCTCAGGCCTCACTGAGCCATCGGATTTCATCAAAAATATCTTAATTTGTGTTCTGAAGATGAACGAAGGTCTTACGGGTGTGGAACGACATGAGGGAGAGTAATAAATGACAGAATTTTCATTTTTTGGGTGAACTAACCCTTTAAACTCCGAATAAACACCTGCTTTCTGGTACAAACAGATGAGTTACAACAAATGTTTGATTAAGATCGTTCGGGTCTGTTCATGCAGACAAACCTTTTCCAGCTTCAGAAGACTTGCAGAAAGAACCGAGTAGATCTCAGCTGCGTCTCCAGCGTACAGATATTCATCTCTGGAATCATAAACACACGCACAGCGTTTGGCCATGTGACATCTACACTGATCGCAAGACAAACAGATTATATGAAGCATGAAATATTGGAATTTATTCAAAGACTTGATGATCAACTGGAATCTGGAGTGTTTCATTAGGTTTTGATGGACGGGGAAAAAATGTTTATTCTTCAAACATTATGGGAACGTTACTTTTGAATGTTCTCTTAACGTTCTAAAACAAGTAGTGATAAACGTTAGATAAACGTCCAACTAAAACGTTCCATGAACGATGTATAAATAATGTTTTGATGTTTTGAGAATGTTATTAAAGACCAGATAACTTTGAACATTCCCTGTTAGCTGGTGCTTGACCAAATAACTCAAATAATGCAATATAATCAATGATGAATGAAATTAAATAATTTTCATCTTTACCTTTTATGGGGAAACTCCAGTGACACAAGAGACGTCAGACGTTCCTCCAGAGACACAATCTTGAAGGCCATGTAACAGGAGGACAACAGCAGGACACAAACCCTGAGAGATAACGAGCAAATGAAGCTCAGATCTGAGTCTGGAGTGATGAATAAACATGCTGAGATGATGATCAGACTCACAGAGACAGATAGATCAACACCAGAGCGTTCAGAGAGAGAGACACCGGCCTCAGGGTTTTCATGAACTCCACCTCCGCCGATCCTGGAGGTCCTGAAACACACGGCAGAGATCACTGAGACCCCAGATNATCTGTGTGTGTGTGTGTGTGTGTGTGTGAGTGTGTGTGTGTGTGTGTGTGAGTGTGTGTTTTACCAGTGTACGGTAAGTTTGTTGTAGCCTGGATTTCTTGTTGTGGATGAGAATCCAGTTCACCGTCACGTTTAGTCGCTTCAATAAAAGCTTGGGATCGTTTCGGAAATTCTGTGGAAGAATCACACGGAGACAAAAAAAATCACTTTTTAATTGTGCATTTAAGTGTACAACTAAGTGCACTTAATTGTATCTAGTGTACTTCAAATCTTAAAAGTATATTATTTAAAAAAACACTTGGAGATACTATATTATTAAATGAAGGCAACTTAAAGAGTTTATGTTTCTAAACACAATTTTTAAAATTGCACTTTGTAATAATGTCAAATTTAAGTAACATTTATAAAGTACATTTTAAATCATGTTTTAACTTCTTTAATTCTTTTGTTGTGCTTCAAATAAGTGCACTTATTTTGATATGTTGATTAACATACTAAAGGAAGTTGTGAAATACTGAAGAAGAAAGTCATTTTTTGCAGTACATTCACCATATTTCAAAGACAATAAAGTAATTATGAAATGACATATAAAGATGTACTTAAGTCCTACTAACTGCACTGAATATACATTTAAATATAGCTGTGAGCAGCAATTATCAAGGTTCAAGCATTTAAGGCCTTTAAACACATGCGCAAAAAGATATTATGTTTTAAGCCTGTAACCATCTCGATCATAGATGGAAAAAGACCATTTACAGCCAATACAGGCAATTTACCACAGAAAATATATGGTTTATAAAGCTTTTTACAGTTATGGAGGTTGAGCCAAAAACCTAGGACTACACTGCACTCCAAAAGTTTGGAAACGCTCTAGAAAAGTGGGGTTTTGGACAATATTGGCATGAATCTTTTTTAATTTGTGATTAATTTTTGCACTGATAAGGGACAACACAAACTACGAAAACATATTTTATTACATAAACAGTTTATACATAGAAAAAACTTCATCAAAATATCCAGCATCAGCAGCTATCTGACCTAAACTGGGTTCTGATTGGTTCATTGTATTCTAAACTTAATTGGCAATCAATTATTGAAGCTATTAAGGTGTGCTGACCCAAACATCTTCTACAAACCTGGGTCAAGTCTAAACCAGTGACCAGCATCACAGCACGTCTGACTTTGACATGTATATATTGCCATTATTATGTAATCAAAATTAAAATTATTATTGCTGTTCTTCAATGATAATGTCAAGTTACTTGCACCAAAAAATGATAAGGATTTATGCTGATATCGTCCAAAACCACTCTTTGCCAGGGGTGTTTCCAAACTTTTGGAGGTCAGTGTAGTTCGCCAAAGTTTTTTTTTTTTTTTTAAATAATCTCCAATATTTAACGAAGGATTCAGTGGACAGAGGCGGTCCTAGAGGCAAAGTCGTGGGTGAATGTCGTGGGCGCTGAAGACACTGCATGCCAATTTTCAAGTCAGTTGGACTAACAGTAAAGTAGTTATAGCCATTTTCAGTTTTTTTCCCCGTTTTAGCACCACCAAGTGGCCAGTCACCACGTCCTTTTTCACGCGACCACAGAATGAGCTCTTACATAGGTGTGCCAAATTTGGTGAAAATATCTCATTCCGTTCACAAGTTTTAGCCACTTTAGTAAAAGTGGCTCCGCCCACTTCTAACATTTTGGTGGCCCTTAGAGACCGTGAATCGAAATGTCAACTTTTTTTGAAGAAAAAAGAATCTCGGAGCACTGCACTATACTTGTTTGGTTACGATCAGGTCAAAATCTTAAGACTAGTTCACAAAAGTAGGTTTTTCAAAAAATCCAAAATACCCGAAAATTTTGCCTGATTGACGAGCGAATCCATTTTGTTTGTCTTGAGGATTCCAACGACACTTGAGTCTACGCCTAACATTTCAGGAGTTATGAGCCATTTCGTACGCTGTAGCGCCCCCATCAGGCCGATCGGGGCGAGCCTTGGTGACGTTGTATACAGTGTGAGAACTACCAGCCCTCAAAGTTTCAAGTCTCTACGACTTACGGTTTGGTCTGCCTGATCACTTTTAGGAGAGAATGCTGATCCTTGGAAAATGTAACAATTACAATAGAGTTTCAGCACTTGAACCCCTAAATACATTTGAATTTAAGTGTAAATAACATGCAGTTCTTTTTCACAGGGGATGTGAATAAAGAGCCGCTAACAGCAGACATCAGAACTTCATTGAAATACACACTTGGTGTTTTCACGAAGGTCGGCGACTCTGGACAGTCGGAGCTGCTGCTGTCGTCCACATGCTGAACCGTCGGTCTGACCGGAGCATCCAGATCGGACAGATCCACAGGGAAGTCCTGTGCACAGACATCATGAATGTATCTGAATGTAACGCAGGAAAACTGATCGATGACGGGATGAGCTGAAACGGTCTTACCGTGGGCAGAGACGCCGGATGAGCTCTCAGAATCTTCTGGCTGTTTCCAAGACTCTTCTCCTGCAGTCGGGACACATTCATTCATCAGAAACTATACGATTGAGCTGAACTGAAATAAACGTGTGTGACTGAAGAACTTACAACCAGATGAAGGCACACAGACATCAAAACTTTGAAAGTCGTGTCTCGAGACAGAAACGACACAAACACATGCTGTAAAAATCACAATAACAGCGATTAGTAAAACAGACACGATCACGAGCTGATTCACAGGAAAACCAAACGGCTTTTACCCGCTCGTGTGCTGTAGAAATCACCAGTGCGTTTGGCACCAAGATGGCCGTCTTTGTTTTCTTGATGACGGTCACTGAAGACACTGGAATCACAATCTGAAGGAAAAATAAACACTGAAGACTGGAGTAATGACGCTGAAAATTCAGCTTTGATCACAGGAATAAATTACACTTTACTATATATTCACATAGAAAACAGCTGTTTTAAACTGTAATAATATTTCATAATTTTACTGTAAGCTGTTTTAAACTGTAATAATATTTCATAATTTTACTGTATTTTTAATCAAATAAATTCAGCTTTGATCACAGGAATAAATTATATTTTACTATATAGTCACATAGAAAACAGCTGTTCTAAATTTTAATATTTAATATATAATTTTAATATTTAATATATAGATTCAGCTTTGATCACAGGAATAAATTATATTTTACTATATAGTCACATAGAAAACAGCTGTTCTAAATTTTAATAATATTTTGTGATTTTACTGTATTTTTGATCAAATAAATTCAGCTTTGATCACAGGAATAAATTATATTTTACTATATATTTACATAAAAACAGCTGTTTTAAATTGTAATAATATTTTGTGATTTTTACTGTATTTTTGATCAAATAAATTCAGCTTTGATCACAGGAATAAATTATATTTTACTATATATTTACATAAAAACAGCTGTTCTAAATTTTAATAATATTTTGTGATTTTTACTGTATTTTTGATCAAATAAATTCAGCTTTGATCACAGGAATAAATTATATTTTACTATATATTCACATAGAAAACAGCTGTTTTAAATTGTAATAATATTTTGTGATTTGTACTGTATTTTTGATCAAATAAATTCAGCTTTGATCACAGGAATAAATTATATTTGACTATATATTCACATAGAAAACAGCTGTTTTAAATTGTAATAATATTTTGTGATTTTTACTGTATTTTTGATCAAATAAATTCAGCTTTGATCACAGGAATAAATTATATTTGACTATATATTCAAATAGAAAACAGCTGTTTTAAATTGTAATAATATTTTGTGATTTTTACTGTATTTTTGATCCTTGGTGAGCAGAAGAGACTCTTTCAAAAACATTAAATATCTTACAGAGCCCAAACTTGTGTAGGTTCAAGTTTTACCTTTGTGTCTTTTCCAAACACTTTTGAATGGAAACAAATCCAGTTGTCGGACACAAACAGCCTCCCCTGGTACAGTATGTCCTTCTGCAGGGCGCAGGTGTAACCTGTCACACGGACGCAATGATATACAAATCAAAGTGTGTTCATTAAAAGTGAAATAATTATTGGCAAACATCAAACTGAGAATACGTACTCTGCCTCAGATGCTCATCTTCACTTATGTCTTTAAAAACTTTGTGGTACTGGGAATTAGTGCGCAGAGACTGAAACACAACATGATGGATATTCAGTGAGTGTTCTAAAGATTCAGTGGAACTCTAGGGTTCAGGACTGCATTTTAAAGAACGCCTATATAAGGAAAAATGTTGCATAATATGTTCATGTTTAACAAGTTATTTGATTTTTTTCTAGTGATAAAGTAATTCATGAAATGGAACCCCTGAAAGATTCTATACATGAAGCGCCCTTCAGGATCCATATAGAACCTTTTTTGTCTATAACAGTGGAATAAAAATCACAATTAAGATTGTAAATAAAATCTGTGTTCAACATCCCTCACAGGAGGAGAAACACTTGAGCGACGGATGCACCTGACAGGACTGCGGTTTCCTGCGTTCACACTTTGATTCGGAGTCACTCTGGACTTGCAAAAGAAGTGAAGGATCTAAAGTTTTGGATCTGAATCAAAAGGAGCACAGACACATCTGGTGAAGCTGCTGTGTGAACATGATTTAAACTACATCAACACTGAAAAAAAAAAAAGATGTTCTTCCTCAGTGTTTCTGTCAAATATCTAAACATTGTTAAATCAAGATACATTTACTGGAGAAGAAAAATGACTAAAGATATTATCTGCCAATGAAGTCAGAAAAATTATCTTGTTTTCTCTTTGAATTAAGTTTATTTTTCCGACTCCATTGTCAGATATTTGTTCTTGTTTTAAGCACATACTCACTTCATTTTTATTCATTTTTCAGTCTTAATATCTTCAGTCATTTCTCTTCTCCAGTAAATGTATCTTGATTTAAGAATGTTTAGATATTTGTGCTGGAAAACAAGACAGAAACACTGAGGAAGAGCATCTCTCACCTAATGAGGGTTGGTTTTCTTCTTCTTGCAGAGACGTCAGCTTCAGCGTCCAGCGAGATGAAAGCGTCAGGCCTCGTCATTTTGTTTCCTTCCTCCTCGTCTCCGTTTTCAGCATACTGACTGAAAACATGTTCATACAGAAACATGAATGCATTCTGTCAGACATGAGTTTATGGCAGGGGAAGTAAATAACCAGGTAAACACCAGCACAGCAGAACTGAGAAACATCTCATGTTACCTTAAACAGTTCAGATCCTCTGATGATCCTTCAAGCTTTAAACATCTTCTAGGAAAATCTCATTATAGCACTTACCATTTCTTGAGGACTGGTTAATTTAACTAGTATGTTTTACTAGAGAAACACTTGTTCTGTCGTACACCTGCTCTAGTCGTGTCCGCTGCAGTTACATCACGCGTTATTTAACCCGACCCGTCTCTTCAGTTACGCTAGAACATTCAGGCTGTGGTTTAGTGTTACTGAAATAAGAGTCTTTCAGGAAAACTCAATCTCATGGAGTAAAGCTCAGTTCTTATGAAGGATGAAGGTGTTTAATTCAGGAACATGTTACACTCTAAAAATGCTGGGTTAAACAACCCAAGTTGGGTTAAAAAAAATGGACAAACTCAGCAAGTGAGTTGTTTTAACCCAGCGATTGTGTTGTTTTAACCCAGCGATTGGGTTGGTTGTTTTAACCCAGCGATTGGGTTGGTTGTTTTAACCCAGCGATTGTGTTGTTTTAACCCAGCGATTGGGTTGGTTGTTTTAACCCAGCGATTGGGATGTTTTAACCCAGCGATTGGGATGTTTTAACCCAGCGAATGGGTTGTTTTAACCAGCGAATGGGTTGTTTTAACCAGCGTTTGGGATGTTTTTTAACCCAGCAATTGGGTTGTTTTAACCAGCGTTTGGGATGTTTTTTAACCCAGCAATTGGGTTGTTTTAACCCAGCGAATTGGGTTGTTTTAACCAGCGTTTGGGATGTTTTTTAACCCAGCAATTGGGTTGTTTTAACCCAGCGAATTGGTTGTTTTAAGCCAGCAATTGGGTTGTTTTAACCCAGCGAATGGGTTGTTTTAACCCAGCAATTGGGTTGTTTTAACCAGCGTTTGGGATGTTTTTTAACCCAGCAATTGGGTTGTTTTAACCAGCATTTGGGATGTTTTTTAACCCAGCAATTGGGTTGTTTTAACCCAGCGAATGGGTTGTTTTAACCCAGCGATTGAGTTGTTTTAACCCAGCGTTTGGGTTGTTTTAACCCAGCGTTTGGGATGCTTTAACCCAGTGATTGGGTTGTTTTAACCCAGTGAATGGGTTGTTTTAACCCAGCGTTTGGGATGCTTTAACCCAGTGATTGGGTTGTTTTAACCCAGCGGATGGGTTGTTTTAGCCCACTGATTTTTTGTGCAATGGAAACGTCTAAAGAAAAGCAGTGTAATAAAAAAAGAAAAAAGATTAAAGTAAGTAAACAAATAAATGTAATTAATATAAACAATGTATTAAAATAAATAAATAAAATTTTAATTAATACAATAGAGTATAAA
>RJVU01007774.1:403898-414145 GCA_003731715.1 Anabarilius grahami | reverse complement strand
ACCAGCAAGTCCACCTCTGAATGGCTGAAGAAAAACAAAATGAAGACTTTGGAGTGGCCTAGTCAAAGTCCTGACCTCAATCCTATTGAGATGCTGTGGCATGACCTTAAAAAGGCGGTTCATGCTCGAAAACCCTCCAATGTGGCTGAATTACAACAATTCTGCAAAGATGAGTGGGCCAAAATTCCTCCACAGCGCTGTAACAGACTCATTGCAAGTTATCACAAATGTTTGATTGCAGTTGTTTCTGCTAAGGGTGGCCAAACCAGTTATTAGGTTTAGGGGGCAAGCTCTTTTTTAACACAGGGCCATGTGGGTTTGGATTTTGTTTTCCCTTCATAATAAAAACCTTAATTTAAAAACTGCATATTGTGTTTACTTGTGTTATCTTTGATTCATATTTAAATTAGTTTGATCTGATTATCTGGCAGAGTTTAGCTCCAACCCTAATTAAACACACCTGAAGCTAATCAAAGCCTCCAGGATTACTAAAGTTACAGGCAGGTGAGTGTTTTTTTCAGGGTTTAAAACTCTGCAGGAAAATGGCCCTCCAGGATCAACGTTCCCCACCCCTGGTGTAGCCAAAAGCTGCTGGATCATCAACTCTGTGGTTCCTTACATTCTTCAAAATGTTTTCCTTTGTGTTCAAAAGAGGAAAGAAATCCATACAGATTTGGAACAACATGAGAGTGAGGAAATGATGACAGAATTTTCATTTTTGGGGTGAACTATCCCTTTAATGATCTCTATATATCACTATATATTCTGCCTGAAAAGTCCATAAACATTACAAATGGCATTCAAAGTGACAATTAATTTACATTCATATTTCATAAAAACTAATCCTGTCCCACTGATATGCGGCAAATCGGGTGAGTTTAGGGTCAAGTTTTTGGCTGTCAGTCAACAATGCCCTCTGTCAGTATAGGGAATAGCAATATGACCACTCAAACACTTCTGGTGGCTTGACCTAGTAGAAGTTTAGAGCACAATGCGGTCATTTATATTGAAGCCAGTAGATGACTTCCCATCCAAAACATTGATCTATTTTTGATTTTATGTATTTATTTATTTATTGTTTGTTTGTATTTATTTTAATTTTATTTTTTGTATTTCAGACTAAAAACTGGCTTCCCTTTGAGCCTGTATTTGGCCTGAGCATGTGCACAGAGCCCACTGCACCAGTCTTAAAATCAGTATTAATCATCATAGAGACATTATTACCATCAAAATACATAAATAAAATAGTTTTTAATTTAAAGAAAAATACTTAATAGACGTCTAAATCCTCATTCAATCCAGGATCATTTGTGATAATTTGCCAGAAAAAGTGCAGGGAACATCATGTAAAAAATGTGCACTTACAGCTCAATAATGATACATTTAAAGACAGAAAGACTAAAATAACAGTGGAAAATAATATGGTCTTACCTTTCTGACTGTTGAGAATCTGCCATAATAGTTTAAAAGGTAGGGGTCTGATATGATACCAATCTGATGCTATTAAAATAAAATAAACATTAAATTATAAATTTATGTAAACTGAATGAAACATTGAAAATGAATTGGAACATTAGAACAGAATTTTCTTTCTCACCTTATATTTATATATTTTTTATATTTTTGTTAGTTATTAGCAAATATCTTACAGTATGTACATTATAAATAATGACAAATATGAGAGACCACACATCATTTTATTGATAAACCCTATGTGAAGAACAATATATTATGCAATATAAACTGCTATATACTTCTATAAAATATTAATGTATCCTTAATTAATACCGTGAAAAATGTGCCTTGACAGTGATCAGACATAATTCAGTTGATGTTTCAGTTCAGTAAAATGGATCTACTTACACTGTGATGTCTTCCTTCTCCAGCTGACACTGTTACAACTTGATCAGAAAGCGTATTTATACTGAAGGAAGATCCGTTTTCTAAAGGTCATGTGATTTATAGGAACAGGTTATACTTTTGAATAATGGTCCAGGTAAACTGACTAAACAAACACAATTCTAACGAGGTTGTTTAATGTTATTTGTAGGACAATTCAAGTGATGACAATTTAAAAAACTGAAGGTTCATGGTGTTAGGTTATATTTTAGTATTTCTTGTTCCAAAATGGAAATCTGGGATGTGACTGACTTTCTGCCCTGTGTCAGGAATGCTTAGACCAGAGAATAAATGTGATTAAGTTATTGATAATTCAGTGAATGTAGACTTACATTTTGTATAAAGAATTTTTTCAGTTTGTGTCTTATTTATTTTATTCATCTGATCATATGCTTCTTAACTGTTAGACTTGTTAAGACTTGGTCAAAAACTCACATGCGCATATGTATCCACTAACACACAGCATATATGCATTCTTTACATTTGTAACTCTTTTAGGATTTACAGCTCCATTAGTTGCTTTAAATGTTGACTGTCAAATTATGAGCAAAATTCTAAGTAAATGTTTATATCAGCTCAAGTTCTCTCTGTTTCATGTAGATCTTTTGTTCTGACTGGTTTAGACCTGTGTTCCAGCGAGGTCCTGACAAACTCAAACTTGAAGGAAAAATAAACCACCTATGTTTGTTCTACGTGGTGGTGTGACTGAAGAGATTGCTTAATGAGAAGGAAAAAATTACCACCACAGGTTTTTCCAGGTTATGAGAGGTATCCCAGATAGCATCAATGATCAAAATAATGTTGAATCAATGTTAATGTGTCAACATTAACCTCATTGAATCAATATCACTTTTGCACCCTCAATTAATGTTGACATTTCAACAAAAATCAATGGTAATGGCATTGAATCAATGTTTGCACTCTCAGAAAATGAAACACAACTACAACTGACTTAAAGCTACACAGCCTGAAATCAACTGAAGATAAAAGAAGACAATAAATCTCTCAAGATCTCAGCAGAAGTTCTTTTTGGGAATTAACAGGTTTAGATGATGATGTTTCATTGAAAATGTTTGGTCAGCATTTTGGTGGTCAGTGGTTTCTTTAGTTGGTCAGTTTGACTCTGGGCTTTTTGTGTGAGTTTGTGCTCTTTGTAACAGTGTTTACTAAAACACATAATTTTGTTATTGTTTAATATCATAAAAACACAAATGTTTTGCTTTGTTTCCTTGAGGATTTTTTCATAAGGTCTCTAAGTGGCAATGCTTCCAATAATAAGCATTGAAAACAATGTTCTTATAACATTCACTCCTGTTAACATTTTAAAAATAAATATTTTATGCATCCTCCTAGAGATCCATTTGTGCTGTTTTGGCTTTTTCAGGCTCTTTCATTTCCTTCATCTTGTCAGTTAATTTATCAATGTGCTGAAGTGTGAACACTGCTCCAGAGCTTCTTATTTATTTATTTAAGAAAAGGGGGAACAATGCATATTAATGAACATTAAAACAAATGTAAATATGCCAGATTATAGCCTAAGGCTAATTTCCATCTGCAGACCCACTGGCAGGTAGATGTTACACATAAAAAGAAAGAAAGGAAAAACTATATACAACACAATAAGGCAAAGACAGACACGCTAATACAACAATCAATATTAAAATACACAATAGAACAGTGACAAGTTAATTAGAGAAAGAGAAATTCTGTATTGCACTGAGCCTAAGAGAGAAAGAAAAGCAATAATAAAATATGGATATTGCACAGGCCCATCTTACAAACTTAACTAATTAGAATGCAGTTCACATATGTGCTTCTAATATGTAAAGCTGCTTTGAAACAATTACCAATTGTAAAAAGCGCTATATAAATAAATTTGACTTGACTTGACTTGACATATGATCGCATGTTTGGGTCTCTCTCAACCACCGTTTCAATTGTGTTTTAAAAGTTGTACATTCCCTCACTGAAAGTGGGATGCTGTTCCAAAACCTTGAGCCCTGAAATGACAGAACGTTTTAAGAAAAGGATGTACGTCTAAATGGGGGCTCACAGTCACCTCTAACGATACTCGTGAACCAGAGCCACTTCTGTTTGATAAACTCATTCAATGGGGGAGGAGTCAAATTGTGATTAACTTTATAAATCAGACAAGCAAATTTAAACGTATTAAAATTTGAGAGACTTAAAAAACCATTATGAATGTGCTTCCCAAAGCATTGCAAACCTAAATTGATCAACTTTGGCTCACTGCACTCCTGGGAAAAACAGGTCAGAATATAGATTTTCTGGCCATAACAAATGTGCTCTACAAACACAAAGTTGGAGCAATCAGAGATAAATTAATGTTAATAAATGGAGTCAAGAGCACAACTAAAGGAAATGCTTTTCACCATCATGGTGACTTCAAACTAAACTTTCATTAAAACATTAACATCTAAACATCTGTTAATTCTCAATAAGAACTTTTGTTGATGTATGACAGAAATCAAATCAAACTGGTTGATAATAAGTGTAATAATGTTTAATGGCTGGAAGTCAGTTGTAGTTGTTGTGTCTCTCTATTTTTCTCTTGTTGTTTCTTCAGTGATTCTGCTTATTATCATCAGGTGTCTCCACTAATTGTCAATCATCACTCAATCATCAATCAATTATCTCATTAACTTTAACACTGCTTCAGTGTTACTTTTTAACACCCGGCAAGATGGACTCATATGGAATGTTTAAAAATGTGTTTAAAATGAAATGTTGTAAAATGTGAAAATGAAAAGGATTTAGTAAATTCTGATTTTAATTCAGCGTGTGTGTGTAAAAAATATATATCTCATTATAGTCAACGATTGTACGCTATCAAAGCCAGTTTTGTACCCTTTTTGAAGGGTCAATTTTTGTACTGTTAAATAAAGGTACAAAATTGTCACCAAAGGTACAAAACTGGTCTCTTAAGGTACAAATCACAAGGGTACAAATTTGTACCTTTGTACCACTGTACCCCTAAAGGTACAATTTTGTACTTTTTTTTCTGAGAGTGTACATGTTCACAATTAATGTGAATAATGTATAATTAATTCTAAAATAAAGATCATGGTAAGACACTAGTAATGACTGAAGTATTACCAAACCCTTCAGAAGGAATTACTAATTATTTGGATCAGTATTCTAATATGAGAAACATGATAACTCTCTATTAACTACTGAAGTCATTGTAAACTTTTGAGTTTTTTGAATGTTTTTGTACAGTAATTCCTTATGATATATTTGGTAACACTTAAGTAATTACTAGTGGGTAACTATGATCTTCACTTTAGAATACTGATCCAAATAATTAGTAGTTCCTTTAGAAGGATTTAGTAATACCCATTCATTACTTTTGTGTTACCATGACCTTCACTTTAGAATTAATTATACATTATGCATCATTCATGTTAAATATGAACCTGTATATAATAGTTCTTAGTAGTTCTCTGAGAGGAATGATGAAACAGTATTTACTGATTAGCTAATAGTGAACTACCTACCACTTACTAATTCATTAATCAGAGTTTCTTGTTAAGGCTGGAATACACTACACGATTTTTGCCCCGATTTTTCCCCCGATTTACAGTCTGAACAAGTTGACGCTAGTTGACAAAAGTCAGAGCCAGTCTGCAGATTTGAGCCGACAGATTCCATGGAAAATCGCGTAGTATATGATGGTCACAGACTCCGATTTTTTGCTTCAGATTTTGATTCCATCCAGTCGGAGGATATCAAACATGTTTGATATTTTGAGCCGATTTTAGAACACATATCAGTGTACTATATATGTTGTTGCTAATAAATACAGTACACGATACCCAAGCAATGCAAATCAAGGGTGCGAAGTCACAAAGATCAAGAAAAAAATAATTGGACTACTGTCTGTATAAGATCGGGTAATAACTTAAACTTAAACTTACCGTTTTTCAGCTCACGAATCACAAGCTTGGCGAGTAATCATGTTGAGACAGGCGGCACAGTCTTTCACCAGGGCCTCGATGTCTTTATCTATCCCTGGCCACCAAACTCGGTCTCTGCAGCGCTGCTTCAATTTCACAATACCCAGGTGGCCCTCGTGAGCCATTGCCAAGACACGTGCACGTAGGTTGCTGGGGATGACTGTGCAGAGGCCACGTGCCACACAGGTGTCGTTCCAGCAGGCTTACAGCCGCTAGATGGAGCCGCGCCCGCGAGTTCGCGCATAACATACATGAACTAAATGAGAAAATGCAGAATCTGCCGTTTGTTTAGTAATTGTTTGCGGCAGTTTCGTCACACAGTCGGGTCAATACAGCCCACGTCGCTCCCGGGTTGAAAAAGACGGAAATTCTTTCTCATATACAGAAAAAACCACTGAAGAATAAGTGGAGCTCCACCATGATAGAAAAATTGCTTGAGTAAGTACTGTACTGTTAGCTTTGCCTTGAGAATGTTAGCAAACCACATTCTGTGGTAAATCCGGATTCATTATATGTTAATATTCATCATCACTATATGAATTTACTTTATCCTGGATATGTTGCTGGATTAAAATTTCAGAAGCTGCAAATTATTGATTATATTACATTAAATGTACACAGCGACTGATAATTGATTATATTAAAGGTAACAACTTAATAAAACTACACAATTTACCTCTAACTCCTGTTGTAATCTGTCTATACTGACTGTGTCTATCCACCCGTCTATCTCCAAATATATCTATAAACGCATTTGGCTCGCATCTTCCACTACTGCCTTATTTCATCTCCTGCATTTGTTTCACCTGTCTGTCATGTGTCTCCTAGCAACCAGGCGCCTGTTTCTGTTTGTGTTCGGACTGATTTTAAAGTCTGGTGGTGTGTGATGCCCAGCTTTTCTCTGAAACCATTTACAAAGTCGGCAAGTGTATGATGCCTAGTGTTTTAAAAATCTGTTCAGATTTTAAAAATCATGTAGTGTATTCCAGCCTTTAGTTAATAGTAGTTACTAGAGTCTTAATAATGCATTACTCATTTGTTCCTGTGTAGGCTAGTTATTCATTAATGAAGGACATGTATTCTAAAGAGTTACCAGGATCTCATTTATAAAAAAATGCAATTATGTAGGTTGCAGCTGGCAGAATATTACTTAAACTCTATTAACCAGATGCCATTCCATATAACCACAGTGTACAGTTACCAGTTTCTGCTCGATAAACAAATTCCTCTTGGATGGGCACACTGGTGGGACCTTTAAACAAAATAAAATTAATACATTATGCTTTGGGGTTCTATATCTGGTTCTATAATTAAGTGCACTTAAAGATTAAAACAGACTGCATAAATCTGAACATTTATTGTGTTTTTGAACCATAATATAGTACAGTGTTTCTCAACCCTGTTCCTGGAGGCACACCAACACTACACATTTTCCAACTCTTCCTAATCAAACACCTGATTCATAGATTATAGTATTTACAACACTTGTGCTACAGCTTGTGCTGCTACAGCATACTGTAGTATTAACTATAGTGAACTAATAAACTAATAAATACCGTAGTATACTTTAGTTTTTACTACTGTAAACATGTAATGTATATTGTTGTATAATATACCCTGTAGTTGTAGAAAACTTAGTACAGTATTGTATAAGACAGCCCAGCTGTATTGATTTTACAGCCCAGCCAGAACGACACATCGGCAGCAGCAGACTCCTCTGCAGTTATGCTAATGAGGCGCCAGCAGTGGTCTCGGCCACGCCCACAAACACAAGCATCACGTCCCTGTGATTACTGTGGATCTTCTTCTCATCCGTCTAGAGCACAGAACTGTCCAGCCCGTGGACAAACGTGCCACAACTGTGGTAAACGCAATCATTTTGCTTTAGTCTGCCGCTCTGCTCCAGCTGAGTCAGCCCAAGCACCCACTATCATTCACAAAGTCTCCTCTAGACCAGTCTCATTTAAAACGTGCTCAGTGCGCCTAAATGATGTTTGTATCCCTCTGCTTTTGGAGACTATGCCAGTGTGTCTCTTCTGAACATGCACACATACAGTGTTTTTTTCAAAGCGCTGCCACTCTCTGCACCCTCTGCTTCACTCTGTGGCTATGGCGACTCAAAGATTGACTTAGTGGGTTCCCTGCAAGTGACTGTTGGGTATGGCAACACGATGGTACCCAGCTTCACCTTCCATGTTGCCCGTCGCGGGGCCAACCTGATGGGTCTGGATTTGTTCTCGGCTCTGGGATTCTCCCTAGTGGACACAAAGGGAGCTGCAATCCTAACAGTCTCCACACCTTGGCAGCAAAAGTGGCCATCCCTGTTTGAAGGCTTGGGTTGCCTTACTGCTTTTGCCCACCAACCTCTCCTGGACCCCGCCGTTTAGCCAGTCATCCAGCCACTCTGCCGCATCCCCCTGGCTTTCCGTGATGGTGTCTCAGCTGAACTTAAGCAGCTGCTGGACACTGGCATTATTGAACCAGTGGATGCCTCACCCTGGGTCTCGAACCTGGTGGTGGCTCAGAAGAAATCAGGGGGCTTACGGGTGTGTGTCGACCTGCAAGCAGTGAATAAGGCAGTAATCCCAGACAGGTTCCCATTGCCTACCTCAGAGGAGCTTATTGCTCAGTTCCATGGCTCGACCGTGTTCTCTAAACTGGATCTCAGACAGGGCTACCTACAAGTGCCTCTCCACCCCAGCAGCAGAAACCTCACGGCCTTCGTGACCCATGCAGGTGTGTTTCGTTACACGCGTATGCCGTTTGGACTTAGCTCCGCCCCCAGCTGTTTCCACAAAAAAAATCATGGTGTCGGTGTTGGCTGGTATACCTGGGGTGGCCATTTACCTGGATGATGTGGTTATCCATGGGCCCACCACAGAGAGCCACGATGAACGCCTTTGCAGCCCTGGCTGAACACAAACTAACCGTCAATGCTGCAAAATGTGTTTTCTCTGCACCGACCATCGAGTACGTCGGTTTCCGGCTGTCGGCGGATGGCGTCACACCACTTCAGTCAAATGTAGATGCCATACTGGCAATTCCCGAACCCTGCTCAGCTGCGCAGGTGGCATCATTCTTGGGCATGACAGCCTACTATCTGAAGTTCCTCCCACATTATTCTTCTACCACTGCTCCACTACGGCGTCTTCTACGTAAGGACGAGCCATGGGTGTGGTCACAGGCATGCTCTGATGCCGTGCATGCGCTCAAGGTGCAGCTCACCACAGCTCCAGTGTTGGCTCACTTTGATATCTCCAGGCCTACCTTGGTGACCTGCGATGCGTCGGCTACAGCCATAGGAGCAGTGTTGTCACAGACTCAGCGGGGCGAGGAGAAGCCTCTCGCCTTTGCGTCACGGGCCCTCAATCAGACGGAGCAGCGGTACTCTGTGGGGGAACGTGAAGCACTAGCCTGCATCTGGGCCTGCGAGAGGTGGCACTTGTATCTCTATGGCCGTGCCTTCACCCTAAGGACAGATCACCAGGCCCTGACTGCACTGCTTTCCACATCGGGGACAGGCCACAGACCACTGAGGCTACATCGCTGGTCCGACCGTCTTCGTCAATATAACTTTGACCTGAAGTTCACCCCTGGCAGAGACAATGTTGTGGCAGATTTACTGTCCCGCTCTGCTCCACCCCACCCTGCCACACATACACACACCGACACGGACCGCGTGGAATGGGACATTGTCCAGATGTTACACACACCCCTCCAGGCCGTCGTATCACTACAAGAACTGAGGGAGGTGTCGGAACAGGACCCAGTCCTATCTCAGCTCCGTGTCTATATTCTGAACTGCTGGCCTCGGGAGGTACCGGAAGGGCTGGCAGCATTTTCAAGAATAAGGCAGGAGCTGTCCTGCTGGAACGACACCTGTGTGGCACGTGGCCTCTGCACAGTCATCCCCAGCAACCTACGTGCACGTGTCTTGGCAATGGCTCACGAGGGCCACCTGGGTATTGTGAAATTGAAGCAGCGCTGCAGAGACCGAGTTTGGTGGCCAGGGATAGATAAAGACATCGAGGCCCTGGTGAAAGACTGTGCCGCCTGTCTCTTAAGCGGTAAGACTGGTCACCAGGCCCCCCCACCCTTACAACCTCTTGCTTGGCCATCGCAGCCCTGGGACCACCTGCAGCTGGACATATGTGGTGAGATACAGGAAGTTACTCATCACCAACGCTTCCTAGTGGTTGTCTATGACCTACACTCAAAATGGCCTGAGCTCATTGCCACCGGTTCTGTGACCTCTCAGGTCATAATTGACTTTCTGGACTCTCTGTTTTCCCGCTGGGGTCTTCCAAATACTATCACTACTGACAATGGCCCGCAGTTGATCTCGGCTGAGTTCACCACATACCTCAAAAA
>RJVU01007774.1:383750-401468 GCA_003731715.1 Anabarilius grahami | reverse complement strand
TAAAAATCAAGTCAGGAATCTAGGTGTGATTTTGGAGTCAGACCTGAGTTTCAGTAGCCATGTAAAGACAATAACTAAATCAGCATATTATCATCTCAAAAATATTGCAAGAATTAGATGCTTTGTCTCCAGTCAAGACTTAGAGAAACTTGTTCATGCTTTCATCACCAGCAGGGTGGATTATTGTAATGGGCTCCTCACTGGTCTTCCCAAAAAGACCATAAGACAGCTGCAGCTCGTACAGAACGCTGCTGCCAGGATTCTGAGCAGAACCAGAAAACATGAACACATCACACCAGTCCTCAGGTCCTTGCACTGGCTTCCAGTTGCATTTAGAATTGATTTTAAAGTACTGTTACTTGTTTATAAAACACTCAATGGTCTAGGACCTCAATACATTGCAGATATGCTCATAGAATATAAACCTAACAGATCACTCAGATCATCAGGATCAAGTCATTTAGAAATACCAAGGGTTCACTCAAAGCAAGGAGAGTCTGCTTTTAGCTGTTACGCCAGCCGCAGCTGGAACCAGCTTCCAGAAGAGATCAGGTGTGATCCAACAGTAGCCACATTCAAATCCAGACTCAAAACACATCTTTTTATCTATGCATTTGCTGATTGAGCACTGTGCCATGTCCGAACTCTTTGCACTTTATTTTATACATATTATCTTTTTTTTATTCTCTTAATTGTTATTCTGACTTTTAATGCATTTTAAATATTGCTGTCTGGTTGAAAGAGCTGGGAGAATTAGGAAGAAAGTGAAATCTAGAAGAAGCAGACAGAAGAAAAAGAAGGTGAATGCAGAAAGAATTGGCATGTAGGGAAGGTGGATAGAATGTAACTTAACATTGAGGGGTCATAAGATCGTAAGGGAATGAGTTGAAGAACTGCGATTTTTTTGGATGTTGTGTTTGTGTGAGAGCGGTGTGTGTGTGAAATGTAAGAACATCCATTCAGATCCGCTCTGATGGATAGATCTGTTTAGATTCACTCTGACGGACAACAACAACTACAAAAAACTCCCTAGGACTTCCTTGCTCTTCCATCCAGATAGCAAAATTCTGTCTTTTCCTGTTTTTATTTCATTTCTAATGTATTTTATATCTTTTATGTATCATCTTTTTTACTGTTATTTCTATTCCTTATGTTCTATTTTTATTCTTCTTCTTTATGTGAAGCACTTTGAATTACCATTGTGTATGAAATGTGCTATACAAATAAAATTGCCTTGCCTTGCCTTGCCTTGCCTTGGATGATGTGGTTATCCATGGGCCCACCACCGAGAGCCACGATGAACGCCTCAGCAGAGTCTTTGCAGCCCTGGCTGAACACAAACTAACTGTCAATGCTGAAAAATGTGTTTTCTCTGCACCGACCATCGAGTACATGGGTTTCCAGCTGTCAGCGGATGGCGTCACACCACTTCAGTCAAATGTAGACGCCATACTGGCAATTCCCGAACCCAGCTCAGCTGCGCAGGTGGCATCCTTCTTGGGCATGACAGCCTACTATCTGAAGTTCCTCCCACATTATTCTTCTACCACTGCTCCACTACGGCGTCTTCTACGTAAGGACGAGCCATGGGTGTGGTCACAGGCATGCTCTGATGCCATGCATGCGCTCAAGGTGCAGCTCACCACAGCTCCAGTGTTGGCTCACTTCGATATCTCCAGCCCCACCTTGGTGACCTGCGATGTGTCGGCTACAGCCATAGGAGCAGTGTTGTCACAGAGTCAGCGGGGTGTGGAGAAGCCTGTCGCCATTGCGTCATGGGCCCTCAATCAGACGGAGCAGCGGTACTCGTGGGGGAACATGAAGCACTAGCCTGCATCTGGGCCTGCGAGAGGTGGCACTTGTATCTCTATGGCCGTGCCTTCACCCTAAGGACAGATCACCAGGCCCTGACTGCACTGCTTTCCACATCCGGGACAGGCCACAGACCACTGAGGCTACATCGCTGGTCCGACTGTCTTCGAATAATATAACTGCACGTGTCTTGGCAATGGCTCACGAGGGCCACCTGGGTATTGTGAAATTGAAACAGCGCTGCAGAGACCAAGTTTGGTGGCCAGGGATAGATAAAGACATCGAGGCCCTGGTGAAAGACTGTGCTGCCTGTCTCTTAAGCGGTAAGACTGGTCACCAGGCNTCCCACATTATTCTTCTACCACTGCTCCACTACGGCGTCTTCTACGTAAGGACGAGCCATGGGTGTGGTCACAGGCATGCTCTGATGCCATGCATGCGCTCAAGGTGCAGCTCACCACAGCTCCAGTGTTGGCTCACGAGGCCCTGGTGAAAGACTGTGCTGCCTGTCTCTTAAGCGGTAAGACTGGTCACCAGGCCCCCCCACCCTTGCAACCTCTTGCTTGGCCATCGCAGCCCTGGGACCACCTGCAGCTGGACATATGTGGTGAGATACAGGAAGTTACTCATCACCAACGCTTCCTAGTGGTTGTCTATGACCTACACTCAAAATGGCCTGAGATCATTGCCACCGGTTCTGTGACCTCTCAGGTCATAATTGACTTTCTGGACTCTCTGTTTTCCCGCTGGGGTCTTCCAAACACTATCACTACTGACAATGGCCCGCAGTTGATCTCGGCTGAGTCCACCACATACCTCAAAAACAAGGGTATTCACCACATTTGCACGGCATACTATCACCCCCAAGCTAACGGTGGTGTTGAACGCTTCCACCAGTCACTGAAAAACAGTCTCAGGGCGCACTTGTTCCAGGGATGGACCTTCTCACAGGCCATTCGTCACACACTGCTGCACTACAGGGCCACCCAATACTCTATGACGGGGGTCTCTCCAGCTTTCCTCATGCTTGGCCGTGAGCTCCACCTTCCCCTCAACAGGCTCAGCCACACACTGCCTCAGGGACCACTACCGAGGTTCAGGGCCTCTGTTGCTCGCCAGCAGAGCCGGATGAAGCAGAAATTCGATCTCTCAGCACACGCTAAGGTCCCTGACATACAGGCTGGAGATTGGGTCAGGGCTCCAAGTTACTCACCAGCTGGGCCCAGTCACCTTCTTGCTCAGTGACGGCACACGGTGGCATGCAAGCCGCCTCCGCAAAGTGCCGCCTCCGGCACATACAACAGGTGTGACGTCTTCAGACACACCCCCAGCTTGGCAGGACACCCCAGCTCTTCAGCTGACACCTCAGATAGCTCCCGCACGGGCTCCAGACATGCCTATCAACTTGCCGGCTGAGATTTGTGCCTGCCCACCACAGGCTGCCCTGCCCCATTCCCGTGTTTCTCCACGGCCTGTTCGCACTCGTTCATGCCCGGGGCACTTACAGGACTTTGTGTCAACATTTCATGTTTGAAAACCCGCTGGAGGGGGCGAAATGTTGTGTTCTCTCACAAGTGTTGTTTTGATAATGCATGGAGTTAGTGTTCAGTGATGCATATAGTTTGATTGTGCGGAAAGCATTCTGTTATGCCTGACTATGTATGGGTTCGTTTAGTGGGGTCTGATAATAGAGAGACTAAGTAAAAAGATATGATAAGTTGACGCAACACCTTGTGTTGGTGTGATTCTTACCAAATATAACAGTAATGTTTTGTTAAAATTTACTGAGAAAAAGATATGCGTCACATTGCATTCAAGTAATTTGATCCCCCTAGTTATGTGTGGGAGAGTGGGAGAATTTTTTTGGGCCGTTAGAAACTTAGAAAACTGGTTGATAACTTGTTTTCAATGGGCACAGAATACCCTGCACCTTTTCATTGGGTAAATGTGTATGTACAAACCCAGATTTACAGTTTCTGTCAATTGCTCAGACACTAAAATTCATTACGTTAGCCAAATATCCTAAACCATAATTTCATTTTCCAAAAGAAAGACTAAATTATAAACAATGCCTTTATTCACAAAGGCAGCAGTTTCCACCATGTGATCATGCTGAAAGCTCTACCGTCACAATGACATCACACAATCCTCTTCAACACTAATAATGGAAAATAAAGCATCAACAGATACAGACATTTCCCAACAGTACAGCAGTAATGACTTTGATGAATAAATTAATTTCTTTACTTACAAGATTGATACTGTCTACCACAGTATCGCATCAGACATCATGCCGTAGACCCCCTGAGGAACTTTTCCATTCATTCGTTGCTATAGGAGAGAATTGTTTAACTTTTTAAATCTAAATCAACAACATGTACACGTATGTTAGACCCTTTACCAACTAAGCTACTGAAAGAGATGCTTCCAGAAGACATATCATTAATATCATTAATTCATCGTTGTCATTAGGATAATGACAACGATGCGCAAACATTCAAGCTGGCTATTATTAAGCCTCTTATTAAAAAACACAACTTAGTCCTTGTAAAATTAATTACAGACTGATCGTAATCAAGATGGCGCCGCGGATGGCCGCCTCGGTTTGTAGCGTCTTGGTACTTTTGTTATTTTTGTTTGTTTGTCCTGTTTTGAGTAACTTTTTTCCGATCAGCTTTACTAGGGACGAACTCCTAGATATCAGAAACAACACACCAAATAACTTTTTGCCGACTTTTGAACATTCAGACTTTTTACTGGACATTCTGGTTGGAGGAGCTGCGATTGTATACAAACACTCCAAACAACGCAAACGAGGGAAACGCGCCGGTGCGCTCGTGAAATTCCGACAGCGCGGGTTTAGGACTCCGCTGCCAAGTATTCATCTAGCGAATCTCCGCTCCCTAGCAAATAAAACAGACGAACTGCTTCTCCTCACCCGCACGAACAAGGACTTTTCAAACTCTGCTGCACTTTGCTTCACGGAAACCTGGCTGAAAAGAGCCATCCCGAACATCGCGCTTCATTTGCCGGGCTTCCAGCTGTTCAGAGCGGATCGCGTCACCGAGTCGTCGGGGAAAACGAAAGGCGGTGAATTATGTTTTTATATCAACGAAGGCTGGTGTACAGACGTGACAGTGTTAAAGGAGATGTGCTGCCCTAATTTGGAGGCTCTCTTCATTAACTGTAAGCCTTTTTATTCACCGCGGGAGTTTTCTTCGTTTATTCTGGTGAGTGTTTACATTCCTCCTGATGCGTGCGTGAGCGCGGCGCTCGAACAGCTGGCCGATCAGATCACACACACAGAGCAGTGTTACCCAAACACTTTCATTATCATTCTCGGTGATTTCAATAAAGCTAATCTCACCCGTGAACTGCCTAAATACAGACAGCACATCACATGCCCCACCAGGGACAGTAACATACTGGACCATTGCTACACTGCTTTAAAGAATGCATACCACTCTGTCCCCAGAGCGGCTTTGGGACTCTCTGATCACTGTTTGGTTCATCTTCTACCAGCCTACAAGCAGAAACTGAAATCTGCTAAGCCTGTGGTAAGAACTGTAAAGAAATGGACCAGCGAAACAGAGCGGGCTTTACAAGCCTGTTTCGACTGCACTGATTGGAGTGTTTTTGAGGCTGCAGCCACTGATCTGGATGAGCTCACTGACACCGTGACATCCTACATCAGTTTCTGTGAGGACATGTGTGTTCCCAACAGGACTTATTTAACATTTAACAACGACAAACCTTGGTTTACTGCAAAACTCAGACAGCTTCGCCAGGCCAAAGAGGATGCATACAGGAGCGGGGACAAAGTCTTGTACAAACAGGCCAAATACACACTGAATAAGGAGATCAATGTAGCAAAGAGAAGCTATGCTAAGAAGCTAGAACACCAGCTTTCAGCTACTGACCCAGCATCAGTGTGGAAGGGCCTTAAAACCATCACCAGCTACAAGACCCCATCCCCCAGCACTGTGGAGAACCAACATTTGGCCAACGAGCTGAATACATTTTACTGCAGGTTTGAAAGACCTGGTCTCACACCCCACACCCGCTCTGACCGGCTCACCACACAGCCATCAACACCCTCACCCCTCTCCCTCCCCCCTCCTGCTTCTCAACCTGCACTTCAGATCAGTGAGATGGATGTATGCAGAGTCTTCAGGAAACAGAAGATAAGGAAAGCCAAAGGCCCAGACGGTGTTTCACCAGCCTGTCTCAAAGCCTGTGCTGCCCAGCTGTCATCCATCTTCACACTGATCTTCAACAGATCACTGGAGCTGTGTGAAGTCCCCTCCTGCTTTAAACACTCCACCATCATCCCTGTACCCAAGAAACCAAAAATCACAGGACTAAATGACTACAGACCTGTTGCTTTGACGTCTGTGGTCATGAAGTCATTTGAGAGACTGGTGCTGGCCTACCTGAAGGACATCACTGGACCCCTGCTGGACCCCCTGCAGTTTGCTTATCGTGCAAACAGGTCTGTGGATGATGCAGTCAATATGGGACTGCATTATATCCTACAACATCTGGACAAACCAGGAACTTATGCAAGGGTCCTGTTTGTGGACTTCAGTTCGGCTTTCAACACCATAATCCCGGATACCCTCCTGAATAAACTGACCCAGCTCTCTGTACCCACCTCCATCTGTCAGTGGATCACCAGCTTCCTGACAGATAGGCAGCAGCTAGTGAGGCTGGGAAAACTCACATCCAGCACCCGCACCATCAGCACTGGAGCTCCTCAGGGTTGTGTGCTCTCCCCACTGCTCTTCTCCCTCTACACCAACGACTGCACCTCTAAAGACCCCTCTGTCAAGCTCCTGAAGTTCGCAGACGACACCACAGTCATCGGCCTTATCCGGGACGGAGACGAGTCTGCTTACAGACTGGAGGTTGAACAGCTGGCTGTCTGGTGCAGTCTTAACAACCTGGAGCTCAACACGCTCAAGACAGTGGAGATGATCGTGGACTTTAGGAGAAACCCCCCTGCTCTCCCCCCACTCACCATCATGAACAGCACTGTGACTGCAGTGGAGTCATTCAGGTTCCTGGGCACCACCATCTCTCAGGACCTGAAGTGGGACATTCACATTGACTCCACTGCGAAAAAGGCTCAGCAGAGACTGTACTTCCTTCGCCAGCTGAGGAAGTTCAACGTGCCACAGGAGCTGCTGAAACAGTTTTACTCAGCTGTTATTGAGTCAGTTCTGTGCACTTCTATAACTGTTTGGTTTGGGTCACCCAGCAAATTAGATATAAGAAGACTGCAAGGGATTGTTAGGACAGCTGAAAGGATAATTGGTATGCACCTGCCCAACCTTCAGGGCTTGTACAACGCCAGAGTGAAGAAACAGGCAGGTAACATCATCACAGACCCCTCTCACCCTGGACACAACCTGTTTGCACTTCTGCCCTCAGGCAGACGTTACAGATCTCTGTGCACTAGAACATCTAGGCATAAGAACAGTTTTTTCCCCAACGCTATCTCCAGCTTAAACAGCTAACATAGCAATTACCCGTTTTAGTATTCACTTTCAGTACTTGAGAGTAAAAATTAGTGTAAATATATATATATATACTATTCATCCTGCTGTATATACAATACAAATCTGTATGTCTTCTGTTCCAGATGTATACCACATTAGTATTATTATTTTTTTTATTTTACTTATTTATTATTTTCTTAGTTTACTTATTTAAATGTTTCTGTTCTCATGTCATATGTATGTGTGTACCAAGAGCTTCTGTAAAAACCACAACAAATTCCTTGTGTGTTTGTGCACACTTGGCGAATAAAGCACATTCTGATTCTGATTCTGATTCTGATCTCGAATCTCCCTTTCCTGTCAAAAACACTAAAAATGGCAGTATCCTCACAACTATGTTCCTTCTTACAAAGAAATGGTATCTGCGAGGATTTCCAGTCAGGGTTTAGATCGTATAAATGATTTGCTCTTATCATCAGATCGTGGTTGTATCTCTCTGTTAGTGTTACTGGATCTCAGTGCTGAATTTGATACTAACGACCACCACAGTCTTTTGAATAGACTCAAAAATTATGTTGGCATTAGTGGAATTGCATTGGCATGGCTCAAATCACGTAAATGTAGCAGTAAATGATGAGGCGTCATATCGATTGCAAGTTAAGTGTGGAGTACCACAAGGCTCAGTACTGGGACCGTTTCTTTTTCACTGTTATGCTGATGATACTGTGATGGAATGTTTAATTAATCATAACTAACATTTCTTTTTGTCTGAATATAACAAAAGGGGAAATGACACTAGATAGTGCGTAGGGGAATTTCTACCACAATACTCAGCTTTATATTTCTTTGACGGAATACATAGTTGATATAAAAAACTGGATGACTAGTAATTTACGATGAACTCAAAGTGGCAAAAAAAACAAACAATCAAGCAATGTAAGTTGTCATGGCATGTGACATCCAAATTGTGGAAAGGCTGCTCACTGAAGAGCCAATGGGTAGAGTTTGATGGTCTAACCACACCCTAAGCTTGCCCATAACTCCACCCATTAGGTCCAGAGAGATGGAGCAGGACGTCATTTGGCTCTGAAGTCAGCACCACTTGGAATTGTATTGCACAATATTTCATTTAAACTCTGCATATTTCTCCTCATGAGTAATTGGCAAGCTTTGACGGCAATAAAAATTTTAACGACCAGTACAAACATGTTGATGCCACCATCTCTTGATAAAGATCACGCAGTTATCATCACAAGTTAGAAAAAAAAAATTTTCCCCTCACAATTTCAGAACAAATTCAATGGAAAGAGTTTTTTTCATGTATCGAATGAATGCAATTCATGTAGTGGTTTTCATTGGGTAAATGTGTATGTACAAACCCAGATTCACAGTTTCTATCAATTGCTCAGACATTAAAATTCATTACATTAGCCAAACCATAATGTCATTTTCCAAAAGAAAGACTAAATTATAAATACTATTTATATTTTTTACAAACTTTAATCACAAAGTCAGCAGTTTCCACCATGTGATCATGCTGAAAGCTCTACCATCACAATGACATCACACAATCCTCTTCAACACTAATAATATAAAATAAAGCATCAACAGGTGCAGACATTTCCCAACAGAACAGCAGTAATGACGCTGATGAATAAATTAATTTCTTTACATACAAGATTGATATAAACTGTCTACCACAGTATCGCATCAGACATCGTGCCGTAGACCCCCTGAGGAACAATTCCATTTGTTTGTTGCTATAGGAGAGGAAGAACTGTTCAAACTTGTTAAATCATCTAAATTAGTTCCCAACCACATGCCTGCATGCCCCCCAACACTATATATTTTGTATCTCTCCTTTATCTGACACACCCATTTCAGGTCATGGAGTCTCTACTAATGAGCTGATGAGTTGAATCAGGTGTGTTTGATTAAGGAGAAAGGCAAAATGTGCAGTGTTTGGAGGGCCTCCCGGAATGTGGTTGGGTATCCACTGATCTAAATCAACAACATGTACACGTTTGTTAGACCCTTTACCAACTGAGCTACTGAAAGAGATGCTTCCAGAAGACTTAGATCCCATTCTTAATATCATTAATTCATCGTTGTCTTTAGGATACATACTGAAAACATTCAAGGTGGCTATTATTAAGCTGTCAAAAACACAAAAAATGGCAGTATCCTCACAACTATGTTCCTTCTTAGAAAGAAATGGTATCTGCGAGGATTTCCAGTCAGGGTTTAGACCGTATAATCTCTCTGTTAGTGTTACTGGATCTCAGTGCTGAATTTGATACTATCGACCACAACATTCTTTTGAATAGACTCAAAAATTATGTTGGCATTGGTGGAATTGCATTGGCATGGTTCAAATCAAGTAAATGTAGCAGTAAATGATGAGGCGTCATATCGATCGCAAGTTAAGTGTGGAGTACCACAAGGCTCAGAACTGGGACCGTTTCTTTTTCACTGTTATGCTGATGATACTGTGATGGAATGTTTAATTAATCATAACTAACATTTCTTTTTGTCTGAATATAACAAAAGGGGAAATGACACTAGATAGTTTTTGTCTAGTTTCATAAACTCATGACTTTTTGGCATGTTTGCACTGCAGGAACTGGGAATAATTTTAGTTATAGGAATGTATTTGGGGGAACTTAATTAGCCCCTACTTCAGAATAGGGTGTGACCCAGCACAATAGGAACTACCAGTGACGTAAGTGTACGTTGATTGGCCAAACACATACTATGCAAAACATCGGCACCCAAAATGTTTTAAAAGCCGTGTAAACACACAGTTTACATATACTAACTAAATATACTGCAAAAAGACAAACATACAGAAAGCTAAAGTTTACGACATTTACCTGTCGCCTTTGTCTGTGGAGTTGTGTTCTTTTCTCAGCCTCGATGATATGTAGCTCTGCAAGTTGTCCTAGGAGATTTCATTTCTTATGCTGTGTTCCAGATGAGGTTGGGGATGGGAATATCACAAATTAAATGTTGAGTTCCAGGCAATCAGATGTCAAATTCACATGTTGACCACATGATTTCGCCATAACTAAACGAGAGCATATTGTGTTTTTGTGTCAATCATGGCAAAAACAGAATAAAAACATAAAAATGCTTTGAAAACAGCTGACAAAAAGCAAAAATGAAAGTATTATTACATAAACTTAATGTTAAAGTTTGTTTTTACATTTATGCTCACTGGAAGCAGGACTTGCCAACATCTTGGAAGTGACGTCAAATGACACGTCTCGCTGGAGTTTGGGTTGATCAATGTAGACCGAGTTCACAGGTCAAATGTCTGACTTTGAGTGACATTCCAGACATTTTTCCAAGAATGAGATGGGAAAAATTCAAATTCTGAGCTGTATGGAAAGCAGCATTAGCCCTCCTTTTTGCTCTTTCAATTGCATAACTTATACGTCTACATTCCATGTCTGTTATCATGAAACTCACGACATAAACAAGCTCTGATCACGGCATCCTTCATCCCTCCAGTTGTTGAATTTCACACTTAAATTACATCACTGTCAGCCAGCTTGCGCCACTTCAGAGGAAAAATGGCCCTAGGGGAACATTTAGTTCTCGGGGGACCACCCTGGTGGCTAGTTCCTATAACTGAGTTCTTATAACTACCCAGTGCAAAAGTCTGTAAAGATTCACTTGTGTCCTTGTGTTTCAAAGGCTAACAGCACTGGTGGAACTGCAATTGTGGAAGTGATTCAAAAGGCCATGAAGTCTTTAACCTATAGGTCCTTGTGCTTCCCTGAGGCCATGAAAGCTCGAGGAGTGGAAGATCTGCCCAACTACTACTACAGAGACGATGGCATGATGGTCTGGGAGGCAGTGAAAAAGTAGCACAAAAATGTACAGATGTTCAAATGCTAATGGTTCAAATGCTTTGAAAAACAAAGAATAATTAGTCAAGCATTTGAAACTAAGATTTGTTTTTGAATTTGCTGATTTATCATTTATCTTCCTCCAGTTTTGTTTCTGATGTGGTGAAGATCTGCTATGGCAGTGATGAGACTGTTCAGGAAGACAAGGGGATTCAAGCATTTGTTAAGGATGTTTGCTTTGGTATGAAGAATTGTCCGAAGAATTGTGGTGTGTACAGGATAATTTTACTAAAATGTGTGTTCTTGTATGTGCAAGCATGCATGTAAGTGTGATTGTGTTACCCCCTCCCTGATCCACAGAGAGGTCCCGGGTTCAAATCCCGGACAAGCCCCCAATTCTCACATGCTTCCCTAGTCTAGGGTCAGGGAGGGGGTAGCAAGGGATCTTATGAATAAAAAGAATAATAAAAAAAACCTTAACAGACAACCAAGAGCTCTCCTCTCCTGTTCCAGAACTCCACAAAAATCACATAGATGTTGTACACCAACAGCTAGAACACCAGTGATGGCACTTTCTAAATATGCTGTGAAGCTTCAATTCAGATTTCAGTAAACAAGGCTTTGTTACGCCATAACGGCTGATTCACACAGTCTGAAGCTTGGTGCTGACGCGACCGTTCTAGTGACAACAGCCAATCACATTACTTTACTGGTGTTGCATGAACTCAAAGGCAATCTGATTTGCTGACGCCTACATTGGTGTTAGAAAAGTTGAAAATTTCTCAACTTCTGCCGCAAACAACGCAAGGCAACGGAACCCACAATTCAGTTTGGCAACGCATGATGTCACCCATTAAAAGTAAATGAGAAGCGTTAACGCAGATGTCCTGTGTGAATTTTAATGGTTTGCCACTATGGGGCGACGTTCTCTGTGAACCCATTAACCAGCGTCTACAGGTGCATCTCAATAAATTAGAATGTCATGGAAAAGTTTATTTATTTCAGTAATTCAACTCAAATTGTGGAACTCATGTATTAAATAAATATCATTGCACACAGACTGAAGTACTTTAAGTCTTTGGTTCTTTTTATTGTGATGATTTGGGCTCACATTTAACAAAAACCCACCAATTCACTATCTCAATAAATTAGAATACTTCATAAGATCAATAAAAAAAAGGATATTTTAAACAGAAATATCAGGCTAGTATGTTCATTTCTATGCAGTCAATACATGGTTGGGATCCTTTTGCATGAATTACTGCATCAATGTGGCGTGGCATGGAGGCGATCAGCCTGTGGCACTGCTCAGGTGTAAATGGAAGCCCAGGTTGCTTTGATAGCGGCCTTCAGGTCATCTGCATTGTTGGGTCTGGTGTCTCTCATCTTCCTCTCATAGATTCTCTATTGGGTTCAGGTCAGGCGAGTTTGCTGGCCAGTCAAGCACAGTAACACCATGGTCATTGAACCAGCTTTTGGTACCTTTGGCAGTGTGGGCAGGTGCCAAATCCTGCTGGAAAATGAAATCAGCATCTCCATAAAGCTTGTCAGCAGAAGGAAGCATGAAGTGCTCTAAAATTTCCTGGTAGATGGCTGTGTTGACTGTGGACTTCAGAAAACACAGTGGACTAACACCAGCAGATGACATGGCAGCCCAAATCATCACTGACTGTGGAAACTTCACACTGGACTTCAAGCAACATGGTTTCTGTGCCTCTCCACTCTTCCTCCAGACGCTGGGACCTTGATTTCCAAATGAAATGCAAAATTTACTTTAATCTGAAAAGAGGACCTTGGACCACTGAGCAACAGTCCAGTTCTTTTTCTCCTTAGCCCAGGTAAGACGCGTCTGACGTTGTCTTTGGTTTAGAAGTGGTTTGGTATGTGAATGTGACAGTTGTAGCCCATTTCCTGAAGACGTCTGTGTGCGGTGGCTCTTGATGCACTGACTCCAGCTTCAGTCCACTTTATAATAGTCCTTTATGATGGTTGCTTGTCAGACTGTACGAACATGATCCTCATGTCACACTGTGGGATCTCATCTGTCATTTATGTCAGACTGTACGACAGTCAAGACGCGTTTGAAAAACGGACGCGCGCATGAAAACTTGTCCGGAGTTTTACATCATCAACCCATACACGTTCGATGACAGTGAGCTGCATTACACGCGGGACTGAAATGGTGGCTCATTCCTTTCACTTGTACACCTTTTCCTACCACACTTTTTCCTTCCAGTCAACTTTCCATGAATATGCTTTGGCACAGCACCACTGTAAAAAAATATATGCCTCTCCAACATAAAAATTTCTAGTGACCCGTTGCACCTAAAATTTTTAGTTGGCCCAATTTAAGTTGCGGAAATCAACTTTTTTGTGTTGTGCTGACTACCCCTGCATGGGGCAGTCGTGGCCTAATGGATAGAGAGTCGGACTTGTAACCCAAAGGTCATGGGTTCGAGTCTCAGGTCCGGCAGGGATTGTCGGTGAGGGGAGTGAATGTCCAGCGCTCTCCCCACCCTCAATACCACGACTGAGGTGAGACCCCCAGCGCGTCAGGAAGCAGCAGTCAGAGCAGCGATGATCATGTGATCACCGTGTCGGTGGACGAGGTTAGGAGGGCTCTAAAGCGAGTGAACGTCAGGAAAGCAGCCGGACCTGATGGGATTTCCGGCCGTATTCTACGGTCCTGCGCTGATCAGCTTGCTGGTTTGTTTACATCTATTTTTAATGAGTCTCTTGCTACATCGGTGATTCCCACCTCCTTCAAAAAATCTGTCATCATTCCTGTGCCTAAGAACAATAAACCCTCTTGTCTGAATGACTATCGTCCAGTAGCACTCACATCGATAGTTATGAAGGTCTTCGAGGGACTGGTTAAAAACGTCATCTGCTCCTCCATCCCGGATACCTTGGACCCTCTTCAGTTTGCTTATCGCCCCAACAGATCCACTGATGATGCCATCTCTCACATCCTGTACTCTTCTCTCACACACATTGACAGCAATAACAGGAACTATGTACGGCTGCTATTTATTGACTATAGCTCAGCTTTCAATACTATAGTCCCCATCAAGCTGGCTTCTAAACTCCTGGACCTCGGCCTGAATTCCTCACTCTGCTACTGGATTCTTGATTTCCTCACCGGCAGACCTCAAGTGGTGAAAGCAGGCCAGTACACCTCCAGCTCCATCACTCTGAATGTAGGAGCCCCACAAGGCTGTGTCCTGAGTCCCCTGCTCTACTCTCTCTACACACATGACTGCGTATCTTCCCACAGCTCCACTTCCATTATCAAATTTGCTGACGATACTGTGGTTCTGGGCCTCATTCACAACAATAATGAGAACGCATACTTGGATGAGGTAGAGAAATTAACATCATGGTGCCAGGACAATTGTCTCTCTCTGAATGTGAGCAAAACTAAAGAGCTGATTGTTGACTTCAGGAAGAGACAGAAGCAGCCCTACACTCCTCTTATGATCAGCGGGACCCCTGTGGAGAGGGTGAGTAGCTTCAAGTACCTCGGTGTAAACATCTCCGAGGATCTGACTTGGACTACCCACATTCAAACACAGGTTAATAAAGCCAGGCAAAGACTGTACCATCTGCGACAGCTGAGGAAATTCAGGGTCTCACCAGCAATCCTGAAAACTTTCTATTCAGGAACCATAGAAAGTGTATTGACTCAGTGTATTTCAGTGTGGTATGGGAACAGCTCCAGTCAAGACTGCAAAGCCCTGCAGAGAGTTGTGCGCTTAGCTGAGCGCATCTCAGGGTCTGCTCTTCCCTCTCTGCAGGACATCTACCTCAAACGCTGCAAAAGCAGAGCTGTTAAAATCATCAAGGACTCCATCCACCCCAGTAATCATCTTTTCACTCTGCTGCCATCTGGTAAGCGCTTCCGTAGTCTGATGGCAAAAACCGAGAGACTTAGGAGGAGTTTCTTTCCCCAGGCCATCAGACTCCTGAACTCATAACCTGCCTCTTAACTTTTTCATGTCTTCACTTAATATGCACTTTATCAGTAAGATAATTCATAATTCACTACCTCACATTGACATACTGAAAGTGTTAACCTGTTTGCACTTTTGCCTCTTGTACATTCCTGTGTATCTTAATATTTAAGACTACAGTATAATGCACATATGCACATTGCCTCTTGCACATCCCTGTGTATCTTAATATTTAAGACTACAGTTTACTCTCATGCACATTATTTTCCATTCTATATTTAATTCTACAGTATACATCTTTTTTTTTTTTTCATATTTTATTCTTATATTTTTATTGTTTACTTTTATTTAATTCCTTCAAAGCTATAGTTATGTATATTCTCATCTGTGTTGTATTCTTTAATAATTGCACTGTCCATGGAGCGGACCTGACTCTCATTTCACTGCTGGTTATATATGCTCTATATAATTGTGCATGTGACAAATAAAACTCTTGAATCTTGAATCTCCCTTGAGCAAGGCACCGTACCCCCAACTGCTCCCCGGGCGCCGCAGCAATGGCTGCCCACTGCTCCGGGTGTGTGTTCACGGTGTGTGTGTTCACTGCTGTGTGTGTGCACTTGGATGGGTTAAATGCAGAGCACAAATTCCAAGTATGGGTCACCATACTTGGCCACATGTCACGTCACTTCACTTCACTTCACTTCACTACTTAATATGTAGACTGAACTTGAAATAGAATGTTGTGTCAATTAAATATTTTCTGTTGACTAAACATAGCTTGTTGGGCCAACAAGCAGACTCAAATTGAAATAAAATGTTGTATTAAATATTTAATGTTGGCCAATAACCCACTGCGCAATGTGACGTCGGGGTGACGTATTTTTCATGTAATTTTTGGACGTCCAAATTCGGTCCATTCAAGGGGTTGTTTTGTAACGCCAGGCGACATCTTTTTTCAACGTCTTCCGCACGTCTAATGTTGATGTCCGTGTAAGGGCTATTTATAGTGCAAATGTGGTCGTTTGTGGATGTCTTTTCAACATGAAATTTAGACTTATTTTGGACGTCGTTTTTATAACTTTTATAACTGTGGTCCCATGTTTCCAGAGGGGGAGGACATGCTTTCTGTGCCAGTTAATTTTCCTGTAGCTTTGAAAATTTAATCTACAGGAAAATTAACTGGCAAAATGTCCTCCACCCNACCCTCTGGAAACATGGGACTACATACAACACTACAGTTATACAAATACAAATAAATCACAATTCAATATCACCATTTTCATCTTTATTAAAAAATAAATGCAGCGATGCAGGCTGAAAAGCTGTGCCGTCATTAATGGTTGAACACTCGCGCAAAATGCCTGCCGTGTTGCCTCGGCCAATCAGAATGGCGTTTACTGGTTGGGTTATGATGATGTGCTGGCTCGGCCAATCAGAGTGATGTTGACTGGTTTTTGTCTCTTTGGTTGAAATCCAAAGCCCTTGACAGAGAGTTGTCCTCGCCTGTCCTTTAGCTGCTGTTGGTTCTTTTTAAATTAGAAATAAGGAGGATAGGCCTAATATATGCTACCATGAAATTATTTTCTGAACTATAATTTCCCACAAATTGCATTTCCAAATAAATAAACAGATACATGCAAAAATACATATGCATAAAGAAATAACTTGATTAGGCTACTTTAAATAAACCAGTTAAAGAAAAACAGGAAAATGTAAAAAAAAAAGAAAAAAGGCCTGAATAAATAAATAGGCATTCACATAATAAATCGTGTTTGTTTATAAATAATCTGTATGTGAAGGGTTCAGATGCAAAAGCCTCTAAGTGCCATCTGAATTTCTTCTAGAATGATCATTTTTATAAAGCAAAATGCCCAGTGTTAAATTAACACCCAAAGTGTACATATGACTCCATCTTACCGGGTGTTAAAAAGTAACACTGAAGCAGTGTTAAAGTTAATGAGATAATTGATTGATGATTGAGTGATGATTGACAATTAGTGGTGACACCTGATGATAATAAGCAGAATCATTGAAGGAACAACAAGAGGAAAAGAGAGAGACACAACAACTACAACTGACTTCCAGCCATTAAACATTATTACACTTATTATTAACCAGTTTGATTTGATTTCTGTCATACATCAACAAAAGTTCTTATTGAGAATTAACAGATGTTTAGATGTTAATGTTTTAATGAAAGTTTAGTTTGAAGTCACCATGATGGTGAAAAGCATTTCCTTTAGTTGGGCTCTTAACTCTATTTATTAACATTAATTTATCTCTGGTTGCTCCAACTTTGTGTTTATGAAGCACATTAGTTATGGGCAGAGAAATTATGATCTGAGCTGTGTTTCCCAATAGTGTTGTGTGCCAAAGTTGATCAATTTAGGTTTACAATGCTTAGGGAAGCACAGTCATGATGGTTGTGTTTTGATGATGACATTCTCTTTGTGAGATGGTCAGATTCATTGATGACATCCAGTCCTGACGGGTCATATAGATGTTGTATTTTTTCTTTCTAGTAAATCTGTTACCACTTGAAATCCAGAAGAACTTTTATAATCTAAAGATTTAAAAAAAAAAAAAAAAAAAAAA